>JBBMKE010332164.1:0-13354 GCA_037834125.1 Lippia alba | reverse complement strand
GTGAAATACTCATAACTTGTTATAAATTCAGTTTAAATAATTCAACAAATTGAATTTTCAGGGCACTATTCCCAACACAGCCACCCAAGAGGACGAATACTGAAGCGATTACTTGGCAACGACCCAAGTCAGGATGGGTGAAACTCAATACTGATGGTAGTTTTTGTAGACATATCAGTAAACAATTATCATAGGGGAGTCATCAGAGATGAGAAAGGAAATTGGTTGGTCGGTTTTACTATAATGGTGGGAGAAACCCCTATTACCACTACTGAGGAGTTGGTGCTTCGAGAAGGATTGAGGATTGGTTCAGCAAGAAGGTACCACAAGGTTGAGTTGATTATGATGATGAAGTGGTTGCAAATCTGGTTAAAGCCGCGGACACTACGGAACACTCCCTTGGTTTGGTCATTGAGGAATGCCGGAGATTGATTCGGATGCAACGGCATTGTACTTTCAAACATATTAAATGTTCTGGCAATGGCATAGGTGACGGCGTGACGCTTTGGCCAAGTTTGGCCCAGAGATGAAGGAATGTATGGGACAATCAGCTGAATGTAAATATGCTATAATATATGGTAAATAGTATATTTTTATTTATTTTGTATTTATAATTATTTCTACAAATATTAAATACAAAAATTTTAAATTTTCAATGAGAATATATATTCATAGTAATGAAAAATAGCGATATAATACATATTTTACGAATATGTGGCATTTTATAAAAAATAAATAAAATTTAAAGATTGGGAATGACTAATACCACCTAAGGAATGGATAAACTCATATTTGTAGGAATGAGAATTACCTCAATAATGAACATTTCCAATCACATTTTGTACCAATCAAGGGATTCGGAATGAATGTGTGAATACTCATTCCATTCCCACCTCATTCCATTATACCAATTATGCCACTAGTGTTAGTTCATGTTAAAAAACCACAAAAATATAAAATTACAAAAAAGATAAATCGTTTTATCAAACATGATTTAAGAAACTATATAATAATAAATAAATGAAATACAAAAAACCATAAAAACAATTGAAGTATGGATCCAATTGTAGAAGAAGATTGAGGAAAAAACTCAAAACGGCTTTTTTTTTTGGTGAAATCAAATTAGGTTCAATATACTTTATTAATTGGTGAATTAATTTGGCATAAATTCGAGTAAATCTCTGGTTTTTTACTTAGTTCCTTCTCAGTTAAGAAATACAATTAAAATCTAATCATAAAAAAGAATTGAAAAAACAAAAAAAAAAAAACTGAAACCTCAACACTCCCTGTTTCACATTCCTGCTATGCCTCTCACATATTGCCAAGTGTCTAAGTATATCACTAATAGAGAAATTGAGAGGTAGGAGATTCCTTTTACCTTTTAACTTTTACTTGAACTATTAATCTAGACTAATTTGATATATTCTTATTTTATTTATTCATTTATTTATCAAAAAACTATAGTTACATTAAAAATAATTATAAATCAAATAATTACATGTAAAATTTTAATTTAACATATATATTTTTGCAAATAATTTAGTGCTTAGGATTTAGGGTTTTAGGGTTTAGGGTTTAGGATTTAGGGTTTAGATTTAGCGTTAAATAAAATATAAATAATTATATTAAACATTAAATTAAAATATTTATAGTTATTTTTAATATAATTATAGATTTTTTTATAAATAAAATAAGAATATAGTTAATTAGTATAAAGTAATAATTCAAGTAGAAATTGAAAAAATATTAAAACAAAAAGAAAATGTAATTAAAAAATTAGAATGAAGTGTGAGAAAAAAATAAATATAAATCAGTAAGTAATAAAAAATAAATATAAAAGGAAAGAATTTAAGAATCTTAATAATGTCAAATAATGAAATAATATTTGAGAAATAAAAAGAAAGAAAAAATAACGCAATTATTTGGATAAATCCCCTACTTCTCAGTTTTGATATGCTTAGACACTTGGAAAATTATCATTTGTGTAGTAGAGAAGTATAACAGAAAAGAAAGCAGAAAAACCGATAAAGTGGTATCTAGGCGAGGGGAGGATGATCTGAATACTAAGACTATTGTGACTTTATGGTTAGCCTACCAAGCCGATACCGAACTGCTGAGGTGACAAAACTGGTAGCGAATAGAATCGGTATTTTTCGATCCCATCCTCCGTCTACAAATCCGACGATTCCGAGCAGCATTATGAGAGTGAGGGCGGGTATCCTGATGTCTGAGGCACTGGTAAGATGTCTGAACTTAAAACTGCCATCGGGGCAATCTATCAATTTATCTTTCACCTATGAGAGATTACAAAACTTCTGCTATCTATGCGGGAAATGTGATAATGTTGATCGATATTATATTCTGAGGTATAAGGAGGGGTTTGTAGACCCATCACCGAATTTCTCCTATGGACCGTGGCTGAGGGCATCCTCAGGGGGAGGTACTCCGCCTAATGCTGTCAATGCCTTCACTTTTGTACCTAATCCTGATCTTCCCCTTACCAAACCCCATCCTGGACCATCACAATTATTTCTGCACTGTACTCCTATTCACAACCCAGACCCAAATCTCCGTAAGAAAGATGCTAATTCGGACCCCTCGTTGAAAGCCATTAATTCTCTTTCGAAGCAACCCTCCAATGCCTACCGCCACCCTAATGCGACTTCCTCAGCCGATACCCAAAACTGCACCAATTCCCTAACCATCTCGAACAAGGAATCCTAGACTGCATGCTTTAACCCAACTCATCAGTTATACCAACCACATAACCCTCAAAATAAATCTCTCCACCCCAGATCAACTTCCTCATCTCTTAGCCCGAAAAAAAAGCGACAGAAAATCGTTCCTCCCAGTTTCGGAAAAGAAAATAATCTGTTTCAGCCCTCTCTTAACCAGAGCTCCCCTCAACACATTCGTTCCCCTTCCACTTCCGACTTTCTTGAATCCGAACTCATCAATATTCCTCTCAAACTCTGCCTGCCCGAAACCCACATTACTCCTGTCAAGACCATCCGTAAATTCCATAGTAAGAAACTGACTCCATCTTCCCCGGTTCTGGCTTCCATATCCAATCTTTCCTCAAAACAATCCACTCCCACTTCCACTTCTAACAACCTTTCTTTGGACAATGCTCTTATGGATATTTCGAACTCAACGGCGGAGGCTGCTAGGCAATCCCGCCGATACCAATGAGTTGTCTTAGTTGGAATTGCCAGGGCACCGGGGGTCCCTGGCGAGTTCACTGTCTCCGGTCCCTGATTCGAGATCATAACCCCTCATTGATATTCCTCTTTGAAACCAAATGCAAACAGTGGAGGATCAATAGTTTGAGAACGATGTTGAATTTGAATGGTGTTGGTGTTGATTCAGTTGGTAAAGGTGGCGGTCTTGCGTTGCTTTGGCGCAAGGGCGTGGAGATTACTCTACAAAGATTTTCGGTTAATCATATTGATATGGTGGTTAAAGGTGACATGGTGGGTGGTGATTGGAGGTTTACCGGCTTCTATGGGGTACCGGAACGTATAGAACATTTCCGTTCTTGGGAGCTGCTTCGTCGTCTTGGGAATCATTCTGATTTACCATGGTTGGTCAGTGGTAATTTCAATGAGATTCTGAATAATGGAGAAAAGGAGGGAGGAAATGACCGATCTTCTATCCAAATGTTGAATTTTTCCGACGCCCTTGCTGATACTGGCCTTACCGATTTGGACTTCAAAGGTTATCCCTTTACTTGGCTTAAGAGCAATGTGGATCCCTTTACTCTTAGGGCTCGGTTAGATCGGTCTGTTGCAACAGATGAATGGCGTTCCCTTTTTCCAAATGCTACTGTTAACCACCTTAAGGCTTCTTTTTCCGACCATTCCCCTATTCTCACGGTTTGGAAACCACACAAGAAGGTGGGACAAAAAGGGGCATAACCGTTTCGGTTAAGGCTTGTTGGGTGAACACGGAGGATTGTCGTCGAATTATCTCTGAAGCTTGGGAAGGAGGTCTTAGTGGTTCGGCGGCTAGTGTAGTTGTTGATTGTGCCGAGAACTGCAAAATCGGTTTGCTAAATTGGAGAAGACAAGTTCGGTCTTCTAAAAACGATGATCTGCCAGCTCTGGAGAAGCGGTTAAATTGGTTGCTGGACAACCCCATTTCGGCTGAATCAAAATTGGAAATTAATTTCCTGAGGCAAAAAATTGGAACTTTATTAATTCAAGAGGAGATTGTTTGGAAGCAACGGGCGAAGACACAGTGGCTTAAAGAATGCGATCGAAATACAAAATTCTTCCATTCCAAGGCCAAACAGAGGGAAAGAACTAACCATATTGAATCCTTGTGTGGTGAAGATGGGGTGAAACAGACATCAGTGGAAGGAATTCAAGATCATAAATAAGTATTTTAGTAGTCTTTTTACTTCCAATGGGTGTTCGGTGGACGAGCTGGATGAGGGGTTGAGTATGGTGCCACGCAAGATTAGTGATGACTTGGGGAACCAGCTTATCAGCCGATTCTCGGGAGATGAGGTAACACGCGCTCTTAAAAGTATGTACCCTCTGAAATACCCTGGCCAGGATGGCCTTCCCCCTTATTTCTTTCAGCACTTTTGAGATATTGTTGGGCGGGATGTGATTATGTGCGTTCTTGAGTTTTTGAATAATGGAAATTTTGATAATCGTCTGAATTTCACTCATATCGTGCTTATACCGAAATGTAAAAATCCCGAGAGTATTATTCAGTTTAGACCCATCGGCTTGTGCAATGTTGTTTATAAAATTGCTTCTAAAGCGTTGGCTAATAGAATGAAACCTCAGCTTGATTCTTTAATTTCCCCTACTCAATCCGCTTTTGTGTCCAATCGCCTTATTATTGATAACGTTCTTATTGCTTTCGAGATTAATCATTTCTTGAAACGTAAGAGTACAGGAAAGAAAAGTGTTTTTAACCTGAAGCTCGATATGAACAAAGCCTATTTGTTTAGCGTATTATGACTTATATCATGTCGGTTTCCTATTCTTTTCTGTTGGATTGAAGTGAATTTGGTCATTTGGTCCCGGAGAGGGGTATTCGTTAAGGTGACCCCCTCTCCCCTTACTTGTTTCTCCTATGCGCGGAAGTTTTGTCTCTAATGTTACAAGAGGAAGGTTGATTGGGATTGCGGTATGCCGAGGCGCACCTCGGGTTCCTCATCTTCTCTTCGCAGATGACACACTTATCTGTAGGAAAGCTAACAAGGAGTCTTTGTTGGGGATTAAGGAGGTTCTTGCTCGGTATGGGCGCTTGTCGGGACAAACCATTAATTTCCACAAGTCCTCTATCACTTTTAGCAAGAACCTATCGGTTAATAGGCAAATGGAATTGGCTAATTTGCTCGGAGTGCAGCGGGTCAACCACTTGGACTTACACCTCGGCCTTCCCTCGGTTGTGGGATGCTCTCGCAAGGCGGTTTTTTCGGGCATCATTGATAGAATCCGATGCAGAATTCAAAGGTATTCAGAGCGTTTTCTCTCTAAGGCGGCAAAGAGACTTTGATCAAAGCAGTGATTCAGGCTATCCCTACTTACGCCATGAATTGCTTCTTGTTGCCGGATAATCTTTTTAAAGAGATTGACTCTATGGTCTCCCGTTTCGTCTGGGGTAGTGGTTTGGTTAGCTTGGGCAAAGGTTTGTGTTTCAAAAGCAGGTGGTGGATTGGGTTTTCGGATGTTCAAATCCTTCAATTTGGCTATGTTGGCGAAGCAATTGTGGAGGATTGTTAAGAAACCAGAGAGTCTTATTAGCAGGATTTATAAAGCGCGCTATTTCCCTAATGGCGATATTTGGAGTGCGTCACTTGGACATTCACCTTCGTATTCTTGGAGAAGCCTCTTTAAGGCAAGATTCTTACTTGTCGCAGGTATAAGGTGGCGAATTGGCGATGGTAATAGTGTGCACATTTGGAAGGACCGGTGGTTGCCCCGAAACCACAACTTCCGTCCTAGTCTGCGGCATTTGGATACTAATAATCCTGGAATGGTCTCTGAACTATTCCTCCTAGGGCTGTTGAAATGGAACGAAAGCCTGATTAGAGATGTTTTCGTGGAAAATGATGCGGCTGTAATCTTGAGTATACCGCTGGGCTCAACATCCCGAAGTGACTCTTTGTTATGGCATTTTGGACGTAATGGCAACTTCTCGGTGAAATCGGCGTGCTTCCTGGTGTTGGAGTTAGAGAGACGTGAGGAGGGTACGATTTTAAATTCTGATTCTGTTTGTAAGGAGATTTGGCGGGTGGATGCTGCTCCGAAAGTTCGGAACTTCCTTTGGCGTTGCTGTCGCGGGATTATACCTAAAGGTGGATTGCTTCTCAAGCAACATTTGGCCGAAAATGTTTGCTGCGTTCACTATGGTGCCGGGACGGAGGATATCGGGCATGCTCTTGTTAATTGCCCTTTTGTGAGACAAATCTGGGCCATCTCCCACATACCGTGGCACTTGGTGGAACCATTGGGACAAGACTTCTTTGGCTTATTGGCTAAGACACTTAAGGAATTGGGGATTGTTGAAGGTGGAAGATTTGCTACCATTTGTTGGGCGATGTGGTCTTGCAGAAATAAGAAAAGGACAGAGGATCTTAATAAACAACCCCATGAAGTGCTTGACTGGGCTATAGCTAACTTACCCAATCACGTCCCTATTGATGTGGATGGCAACCGAAACGAAGTGCCACCGGCGATGGAGAGATGGCACAAACCGGGCGATGGATGGATCAAAATTAATTTTGATGGGGCGGTCTTCTCGGATGCTAATGCTCTTGGTATTGGGGTGGTAGCATGTAACTCGGATGGCGAGTGCGTTGGATGGGAAACGGATCGGGTCCTTTTCTCCTCGGATCCTTTTGTTGCTGAAACACGTGCGGCTCTCTCGGCAGTGCGCCTTGGCCGTGATTTTGGATGGAAGAAGGTGATAATTGAAGGGGATTGCTTGAATCTTATTAACAGTTTGAATCGCGAAGACGAATTTCTCTCTTACGTGGGCAACCTCATTGCTGATATTAAGCTTACGTGTTCTCACTTCTCTCATGTAAAGTTCTCATTTGCTAGACGTGGCGCTAATTAGATAGCCCACAAACTTGCCCGTAGTGCGGCTTCGGCCTGCGTTGGCTCGTCGGAAATTCCGACCTTCGTTTGTGAAGTTTTAGAGTCGGAGCGTTGTTAGTTTAGCCTTCTGTGGCTGGTCTTCAAAAAAAAGGTATAAGTTTCTTGAAACTTCCTAATAAAAAATAAGATATAGAAAACAAAACAATGCGTATTTAAAAAGATTTACATAAAAAATTTTAAATGAATTTATTCTTTGAGGAAATTAAGTAGATAGTTGATGGAACTGTACATATAATTTACAATACATTTAAAGCAAAGAAATTATTTATCAATTTAAAAAAAAAATTTAAGTCCTACGAATTTTAGAATTTTGATTAAAATTAAACTGCTAAAGTCAAAACACTTCTATATATATATATATATATATATATATAATAGTAAATCTAGTATGAAACATCTATCGTCTAATTCATATTGAATCCATATCTTCCCGTCATAACCATATTATGTTCCCATCTCTGCATCATAACCATTACACATACTTCACATTCAAATTGTTGGTTGATTTATAATAATTTTAGCTTATCATTCATGTATTATTAATGAACTCCTATACACCTGAATTTCTTAATCTCTTTTAATCAAAATTCAATAGCCTAAAGAAAAAAAATTCATAATTTTGAAGCACAGGTCCTATGAAAATAAGTCACTGATTCCAGAACATATGTATGATAGCAATCAAAGTATCAAACATACAAAAAAAAGAAAAGTATCGAACATATGGTGTCCGGGGAAAATGGAGAAGAAAACAAACCTCAATATTGCATACACACGCACACATCATTATTTTCTAATGATACATCAATCTACAATTCTACACCAGGACAAAGAGCAGCATATACAATCAACACAAACCCCAAGTTTTTACATGTTAAAAAAAAAAAATGATACAAAGAAAAGGCATATAAAAGTTTTTACAGGTAGAAAGAAAAAAGGACACAAAGAAAAGGCAAATATCAACGGCATAAAAGGATTACATAAAAACTGACCCGAGTCGAGCAGAGTTAGAGAAGCTACATAATGAAGACCTGAGAAGGTATATTTTTCAGAAATATTTAATCCTCGTCCATCCCTGCAGGTGCATTCCTTGGATTTGGACCACCAGCTGGTTTTGCCATTATAATCTGCAGATAAAACAGGTCGAATGTTTGAGCACAAAAAATAAAAAAAGAATCTATTGAGCAAGTATAAGTGTAAGAAATTAGTAGCAAACGGAGATTATCCAGCGGAAGAAGAATAATTTCATATATATAAACTGATTTGTCGTAAGAAATAAATACCTGGTCTACTCGCAGGACAGTACAGGCTGCATCTGCAGCATACTTCAGCGCGAAGAATCTGACAAGATAGCAAAAGAAATTACAGGTCTGAGTCAAATCATAACAAAGAGGGAACAAGAAGAATATGTTATTTTAGTTGCTAAGAATACCAACCCTTTTGGAAAAGATTTAGGTAGACATAAACTTAACATACCCTCAATTGCATTTGTGAAAGTTCATCAATTCATTTTACTTGTGGTATTAGTTGCCAATTTTATTATATTCCACAACTTTTCATGCTAATTATATATGCACAAATTTATGTATTTAATTATAACTAATAATAGATCAATTTCGATCTCGAGCCTAAAAAATAGGGCAAAGCTTACTTGGTGACATAGAGATCCCATATGCGCATGTTAGAGACATCCTTAACGGTACCTTCCTCCAAATCAATGCCCACTTTAGTGTTTCCAGACGCATGTTCAGCATATAGAGACGATATAATTTCAATTGCATTGAGGCCAGCATTATCTGCCAAAGTTTTGGGAATCATTTCAAAACTCTCAGCAAATTTCGCAATTGCGTACTGATCTAACCTGGATGATCACGTATATGAATCAGTCACCACAATATTGAATCTTTTCTACACAGAAAATAAATTTTAATTGCCTAAAATATATCCAACAAAATACCCTGTTTCCTTGAAAGAAAATTCCTTCAGCCTTCGAGCTAACTCAATTTCACAAGCTGCAGCTCCAGGTACTGTCCGACTATCCCTGCACATTGCCTGATGTAATAAAATATAAGAAGTAAATTAAGAATTCATTTTCATTAATAGCCACATTTACTTCTGCAAAAAAAGCTCACAGTTTCGGTGGGGATTCTGAAACAATTTAAATTGAATGAAAACATACTTTGTATGTATTTACACCATCATCAACTGCTCTTTCTAGGTCATCCAATATGCTCTCAGTGCTTCCTCGCAGCACAACAGTGGCCACAGAATTTCCACCTTGGTCGTTTTTGACAATTGTAACCTGTTAGACATTGAAAGAGCAAATGTGAACTAAATCTGGAGCAACAACTTGGAGGATAAGAAATCTAAGAATATAGCAAGAATGTATCTTGTACCAGACTCCCGCCTATTTCTTCAACCGAAACAGAATCAACATATCCAAGGTCATCTGGATTTGGCTGACTCAGCTTTAACTGTTGTCAAGTGCAGGCAGTCTGTTAGGGAAATACAAAAATCAAGCATATGTGAAAAAACAAATCAATTTTCCATGCTTACAATTGCAGCAGCACCAGTTGTACGGCAAAACCGTCTTAGTTCAAATTTTGAGCTGATTTTTAACACCATGAGCCTACAAAAAGAATATTTTATGTTGTAAAGTTCAGTTACACAATTTTGTGGAGCAGCATTCAATTTCGTAAGTTATGCTATAATACTAAAGGGCAATCCACCACTTTTGGTAGCTCATGAAAAAATCTTAAGGAAAAATAACCACTTTGAGGAATATATAATTTACTTGTAGCGTTCACAAAAGTGCAATGCCATTTCGCCAACAGCTGCTCCACTAACAATGACCTTTGCACCTGAATCAGCAACTGCTTTGATTAGCTCTTCAACTTTAGCTTCTTCAGTCTTTGCATAGTTCTCGAGCTGCAAATAAGACATACATAAGTTTAAAATTAATATTTAGATTAGGCCACTATGAGAGTAGAAGCAAAAGCTAGAAGTGTTATTGCCAAAAGGCTGTCTGTATAAATAATGGACGAACGCCCTTTTCCCAAGTAGACGTTCACAAAGGAGGAAGCACAATTGCCTGCTTCAACGTTAGTCTCCAAAATGGAACATACACAATAAGTTCAAGAATGATGAAGAAGACAGCATATATTAGAGTTCCTTGACGAGGGGGAGTGATATTCTCATGTAGTACCTGCTCAGCATTATGAATAAGAACAGTTCCTTTGGTTTCTGTTGCAGTTGTATCAACACCCCCAGCAAAAACAGCAACCTGAAAAAGTGATTAACAGATCCAATTCGTGATACATACATATGGTTCATCCAAAGCAATCCAGACAAAAAAGAAGAAAAGATTGACATCCATGAATACCATAAAGAGTATCTACAAAATAGAACAGAGAAGCAAGCAAGCCAATCAAACAATACAATTATGCAGTACAAACTTTGCTATGTCCATGTATGCGTCCTTAATTAACAAAGGTATTTATGCAGCAATCCAGCAGCATAGATACAAATGAACACTCACCTTAGCCTTTTCTATCCTTTTTATAGTCCCAACTGCATCATTCTTCAATACCATGCCTCGAACTACAACTGAATTGTGCAGACCTCCACCCAAGAGCTTAGCAACTCTGACATTATCCACGTTGAAGTTAACAGGGTTCTTGGGGCAAACTTGTATACAAGCCTGCAAATAAAATATATATATCTTGCCTTTACCAATGCCTAAAGCAGATATACCAGGTGCATCAACAAAATCAGCACCAGTTAATTTACCTCAGCAATGAGAGGACACAAGACATCTTCTTGGCCAAATTGTTTGCTGGCTACTGCAGATCTCATTCTTGAAATGACATCGTTTTTATCTCTAACATTCATAACCTCAGAACCTTTTTCAACCAATTCCTCCAATATCTCCACCGTCTGCAAGAATGCGTTGCTATGGTCAAAAGATCATAATGCTTCGGCTACTCTTCACCTTCAATAGAATGAGAATGGATGTCAAACCTTGTTAATTCCCTTCGTGTATCCAGTGATAATCTCACTCGGGTGCAGTCCCATCCTAATAAGTTCCTCAGCATTTTGAAGAAGTTCCCCGGCAAATGAAATGGTCAAGTTAGCTCCATCACCAATTTCCTCTTGCTGTGCTTTCCCGGCCAAAACTAGAAGTTTGGCTGCTGGATGCTGAACCTCCAGCTCATTTACAATCGTCGCAGCATCATTTGTGACAAAGAGCTTATCCAAATGATTGATAACCATCTTATTCATGCCTGAACCAAAAAAAGAAAAAAAAAATGTTAATAATTTCTGGTGGAAAATTGCATGAAGTGCTGCTTTAAAATCTACTGTATGTATTGTGAAGCTAGGAAATTCAAGTGCGAAAAGGACAAGAACCCAGTTAAACAAGGAAGAATTATAGCAGGAAACTAGAAATTGCACACTTAATTGAACATCCGTTAGTCATAGTTCTATACTTCCTCAACTCTTGAGAAGCATAGTTCAACAAGAAACTAAAGCCGTCAATTAACTCAGCTTCAGTTATGGCTCATCACCACGTGTGTGTGAATCACAGTGATGCTCCCAAATTCAAATTTTGAGAAGCAAAATTCCAAAATGATTCCACCGAGGCAGAAACAAACAAAGATTGCTTCCGCAATTTGATTAACGCGCAAACCCAACTAATCGAGCGAGTTCGGAGAATCCATGCGTGATCAGACTCAACCGAAAATCAAAACAGAAAACTAAAATTGAAAATATCATCTTGAAACATAAACGAGAAAAACAAACCATTTGGACCGAGGGAGGTGCGAGTAATGGTGGAGAGCTGCTTGCAGGCGTCGATGTTCTTGAGCACCGCCTCGTCCAACCCCGACAGATGGCGATGCCCCTCTTTCAGCATTGCCTGTATCCCATACGGCTGCATTGAGAAACCTACCATTTTCGACGAAATCCAAACCAAGATAACGATGGCGTTGTTGCGAAGGAGTGAATGGAGAATGCGCAAGAACGGTGATTACTATTATAATAATGATGTGCTAGACCGAGAAAGAAAGTCCTAGAAGTCCCTCCAACTGAACTCCATTTTTTTTTTTTGGTGCAAAAAATTTAGGTTGAGGGGATGGCGCCCCAATCCAAGGCATGGAATGTCTCCAGGCTCAGTGAACACCTATATACCTCATCCCATGGAGACAAGGGGGTTTGGACCTGCGATCTTTCAGGATCAAACCCTGTCATGCTCCACTTGACCAACCTCATGGGGTTACTGAACTCCAATTTTTTAACCTCAATTAATAAATTAAAATGCCTATTATATTTAGGTCCTTGTGTTTTGGGATATTTATAGACCCGAATCTCTTTGTTTTTTATTTATAAATATACATTCCTAATATTTGAATTTAGATTCCAATTCCGCTAGAATTCCGCTAGAATTTCATTTACTTTGTTAATCCTTTTTGTGATTTAGCAAAAGTAACCCCGAAAGGGCATAAAGAGATGAAAATGCCATCAAGGACAAAAATTTGGTTCTTGGGCATGATTGCAGGTTGGTGAGAGGTGAGAGGTGAGAGGTGAGAGATGCAATGAGTTAAAGCTATGAACATTTGTCACATGTCTTTTGCTTAATGTACCATTATTGTCTATTGTTGGAAATTTATGTTCCATGATGGTGTTAAATTATCAAACATAATAAACAGTCAAATTTGCAATTTGCATATGATGCGTACTATAGACATGTAATTCAAAACATAAGTATCAGAGAGATATGCTGAAGCATATCAATTGAGATATAAATATCAATAAGTAGATTCAATATATCTATTATGACATGTAGCATCTCCAACAATGGGTACTATATTCCCCGCACTAGAGTCGGACACGTGCAACGAAATGAAAAGTCCGTACACGCATCAAACAATAACAAATGGAAGAGATAAATAAATACCCGTTTGATATGTATTTTAATTTACCCCACATACCTCCCCTAACTCCTCCCATAAGCCTAGATAAGTGGTTAAAACTCTATAGATGTGAAGGATAAAATAGAATTAAATAAGAAAATAAATCTACATTATAATCATCTTGATGGTGTCGGAAATGGTTTAGGTAAGAATTCAACACCGATGCATTCTCTATTTGTGTGTGAAAGAGGGGAAGACCATCATAGGCAAAGGGCCTCAGGAACTGGGTTCCCAAAGAGCATGGATTCTACCAGCTAGGGTAAC
>JBBMKE010332163.1:0-24951 GCA_037834125.1 Lippia alba | reverse complement strand
ACTGTAACACCCGTGGCCGGGTCAGAATCATAATGCCACTGTAACACCCGTGGCCGGGTCAGTAATCATAATGCCACTGTAACACCCGTGGCCGGGTCAGAACAATAATTTGGAGCTAGCCCCTACCAATTCAGTTTCCAATAGTCCCGAGCATAAGACCATTTTGCATAGAAACTTAAGAACAGAAAACATTCCTTCATATCCTAAGCTTAAAAACAATTTCATATTTAGTTCACATATAAAGACAGTCACACATACCATGCTCAAATCCAATTTTACATAACGAAACTACATTTTAAAATAAGACGTACAATTTTCATAAAAATAAGTTTAAGAAAACATAGAAGGAAGAAACCACTTACCTTAAAGTCGACGACCTCTAAATATCCTAATGATCTTGCGAGTGAAGCTATAATTCCGATCATCGAATCTAAGCATCAAATAATCGAAGTTATAATAATAATATTTATTTCTATAACTAACTATAGTCCCCCAAACATTTATTCTTATACCATAACTATCATTACCAGAATATTACTACACTTGTGAATTTCCTTCTCGGAGATTATCGAAGTCAATCAAAGACAACAGAAAGATACTTCATTTTCTAACTAAGAATGTTCTGATTACTACTATTCATATACGGTGCCTATGTAATTAACTAATAAACCAACCAAAACAATTGGAGTATATGGATGCAACTATAAGGTTACTCACGGAAAGTTGATCGGTTGACTATGCAACTGTCCCATGTGAATCTTTCATGATTACGTCCATTCCTTATGCATATATAATACTTCTGTCATGACTTAAACTAATAAATAATAATTGTCTTCCCTAATTCTAGTTATTAATCCAAATATAAACGTGAACCTGCGCGAATTCCCACTAAAACATGCATACTAATTTACCTTAATTGTACGTGTAGATCCGCTGCTATATGATGCCTCGTCACTCGTCGTTCGCTTGTCCAGGGTGAGTCAATCTCCCTAAATTCTACTATATATTTCTTCTTCTCGCTTCTGTAACTTTCTGAATTGCACGTCCTTCTTGCTCTCTAACTCTCTCTCTCTATTCACCATAAACTATATGAGTTGGAGTCTTAAATATCTATCGCTTTTAGGTTTTCTATATCGTGGGAGTTTCACTTCTATCTGTTAGGGTGAGACTTTTCTGCATCGTGGGAATCCCACTTCTATAATTTCTCTAACCGTTATTCTATTCTTATCTATTAATCTCTAATTGTTATAATAAAAAGGAAAAATAAATAAATAGTTAAATAATAGTAACAAATAATTAAATAAGAAATATGAGTATATTAATATGTAAATATCTACTATAACCAATATTATTCCAAAATTACGGGTTCTCACATCCTCCCCTCCTTATAAAAAGTTTCGTCCTCGAAACTTAGTGTGTCTTAACTTCAAAAAAAAAAAATAGTGATGTGCACTATATTATACTCACATAGGTACAAGGATGTTCTAAGGTGACTATTAACTATTCTTAAATAAAATAACACATATATATACCTTTATATATCGAAATCGAGATTGTCAAATTCAAGAGAAACTCATCCTAAAGTTTTCACGTCCAATGAACCTTATCTACCTAAGTCCAAATGAACCTTATCTACCTATGTATCTAATGTCGTAACTCTAATAAATTTAAATTCAAATTTCTTTTTTCCTCCTAAAAGGTCAAACTCACTTATTCCGGGATCATAACCTATTGCTCTGATACCACTTTTGTCACGCCCCGTTTTTCGGAGCGTAACACGGCAGTGCCCAGGGGTCTTTCGAAACTCATGGGCACCAAGCCTCGATGGACAGAGCAACTAAAATCCAAAGTAAAATGCCTAGATCAACTACTAAAAATTGTGCAATGGAGAAATCCTAACCGTTACAATGTTGTTCTCAAAGTCTCAATCATAAACAAACCTAACTGATCAAGAATATAAGTAAGAACCTAGATCGAATTTCATAATCTTCTTGAATGGTTGGCATTCACCATCTCCATGGTTGTCCCTCATCGGCATTCTCTAACTTATTCTCTGTAAAAGATTATTAGAGTGGTGTGAGCTAACACTTGCTCAGTAAGTGATCCCTTGACCTTCTATCGGATTTGAGCACGTTACAATTTATATATCATCTCAAGCAATTTCAAACAATAACATATTTCTCAAATAACTTTTCAAATACCTTAAGATTTAACAAAACATATTGAACACATAGTCACATAAATTTATGCTCATGAACTTTCGGTACCTAATTGGCTTAACTTGATCAAGTCCTAACTACGACCCCGTTAGGTGGGTTCAGAATTGCTACTGTCACTCCCGTAGCCGGGTCAATAATGCTACTGTCACTCCCGTAGCCGGGTCAGAACAATAATGCCACAGTAACACCCGTGGCCGGGTCAGAACAATAATGCCACTGTAACACCCGTGGCCGGGTCAGTACAATAATTCGGAACTAGCCCCTACCAATTCGGTTTCCAATAGTTCAGAGCATAAGACCACTTTGCATAGAAACTTAACAACAAAAATAATTTCTTCATACCATAAGCTTAAAAATAATTTCATATTTTGTTCACATATAAAGACAGTCACACATACCATGCTCAAATCCTAATTTTTATATAATGAAACTACTTTTTTAAAAAATAAGACATACAATTTTCGTAAACCAAATTTTAGGAAAACATAGAAGGAAGAAACCACATACCTTAAAGTCGACGACCTCTAAATATCCTAACGGTCTTGCGAGAGAAGCTCTAATTCCGATCATCGAATCTAATCATCAAATAATCGAAGTTATAATAATAATAATATTTTTTTTATTTCTATAACTAACTATAGTCCCCCAAATATTTATCATTATACCATAACTATCAATGCTATTATTACTACACTTACACATATATATACCTTTACGTGAATTTGTGAGCCTATATACATATATATAGTGTCAATTACCCTTCTATAACCCTACTGGATATATTAATCACGAATTAATCTAAACAACTGAGAAAAACCGTTCTCATGCCAACCACTATAAATAATTTCAAGAAAACATAAAATAATAGATTTTAGTGATCGGGTCTGCATTCTTGATTTGAAGAAATAAAACTTTTGATTAATATATGCAGGGCTTTTTGAGTTCAAGGGCTTTTTGTGTTCAAGGAAAATGCGGCGACCTTTGATAATATAATTATGGAGGATTCCAAATTCAATAAATATATTTGCCAACCTTCTGGAAATTTCGTGCCACTAAGGGTGATTGGGATCGAGGGGTATGATAAGTAGTATTAATCCGATTAATAACTCATAATACTCCTACCTTAATTTATTGGCTAACAGAAGATTGAACACCAAACCTTGTTTCTGATGAAATCTCGTATCTACGCGTTTGATCGATTTCTTCAATTAATGAAAATATTTTCTCTTCTCCGTCTGTACTCTTTACTATGAATGTCTCTTCTCTCTCTTCTTTGCATAGAATAATATGTGACTAGGATTCTTGTAACTAAGCACGTCTTAATAGATACTGTTGTAAGTCAGGTTTCCCAAAACTCCCACTTCCCCATTACTCTAATTACGGTTACTACTAGTCTTATCTATAAGTATCTATCTATTATCATAAAAAAAAGGTAAAATAAATAAATAGGTAGATGATAGAAACTAATAATTAAATAAAGAATATGGATATTATAATACTATGTACTTAACTACTATAATTATATCATACTAAAGTTACGGGGTCTCACAAACTTGATCGAGCTGATTAAGGTAATAGTGTACATTATTTGTTAATATTTGTTATTTTCTTACTAACTAAACTGAATCTAAATTTTAGGAGAAATTCTGGAGCATTAGACTTCGAGCGACAGTTTTGGGATATTCTATCAAAAAGTCGGAGAACTTGGAAAAATAGAGTTAAGAGTAAGTACTTCGATCCAAACTCATCAATTGAGGAAAACTTGTGAAAACGGTCGGGCACGGATGATCGTAGAGTGCTTCCTGATCAGTGGAAGAATCTTGTTATTCTTTGGAGTAGTGATAAAGCTCGGGTAAGATAAATTTGACATGAATTCTTGTTAAGCACCCTGTTTTCACATTTCCACAATTTGACTGTCATTTTTTGGTTTGCTTTCAGAAAATTAGTGCTCAAAACAAAGAGAACAGGGCACAAAAGGCAATGATGCATATCACTGGAAAAAAGAGTTTCTCTCAAGTCCGTGATGAACTGAAGGTTTCACCTATCTGTGTTCTTTGTTTTTTGTTTTTTTCCAAGGTATAAATTGTCTTACTTTGATACTTATGACATTTCATATTTCTACGCAGAAAGATGCAATGTCTTCAACACAAGCAGATTGTGATGGTGGTGAAGAAAATGGAGACACTGAACAGAACGATGAGCTTAGCAGGGTCGACCTATTTGAAAAATGTTACACGAAAGATGGACAAACTTCTAATGCAACTGTGGCAAATACCTTGGTAAAATTCTTTGTTTTTTTCTATGATTTCTCTTGAGTTTCAGAGGGTATTACCTGATTATACTGTTTATTCTTCAAATTAAGATTTAATTAATATTTACGCTTTTCTTGGTAGGGAAAAATGCAAGAGAAAAAAAAGGAGCTTGCTCCTAATTCGAAAGATGTTGGGCCGAATGATATATTCTCTCAGGTTGTTGGAGAAGATAAATGGGGAAGAGTGCGAATGTTCGGCTATGGGATCTGCACTTCAGATGTGTATGGTGACATCCATGTTGGAGGTAAGTCTTCTCGGATGCACATGAGTTACAAGAAAAATATTGATGAATTAAAGCAGATTATAGAGAAACAAAACAGACAAGTGCAAGAACAAAATAGACAAATACAAGAACTCCTAAAAGTGAGCATGCATCGACCACGAGACAGCTCTCCTCCGGCAAATATGACAGTCCCTTCATCATCGGCATCGATGAATGTGCTACCTCTACAGGTAAATCTCTAAACTGCTTCTCTTTTAATTATGTTGAAATATCTGTTTCACAGTTTTGTTTTGAATGTGTAAATAATGTGTTCTGTTTGCTGTGATATAGTTCTGGTAGTGAAGAAGATAGCTTGTTGGTTGTGGTGTGTTTTGCTTGTTTTCCTCATTTATGCAAGTCTTGCCTAAGCAGACATTTAAGTTGAGGAAGAGTAATACCAGGAGTTAAAATGTTTGCAAGGATAGTAATGTTGAACACTTTTGAGCTTTTTTTTTGTGTCCCTTTTGGTTATGTATTTTTTTTTTCTGTGGTCTTTCACTGACAAGGGAAAGCAAATAAGGAAATGAAATGATCATATGCTCAATTATTGGTTTACTAGGTGAGCAATTATGAGGGATATGTGCTGATGGTTTTAAGGAACTGAAATGAATTGTATATATAGAGTTGAACAAAGAAATGTTGCATCTTCATAAAGATTAATACAGAAGTGAATATGGGGCTGGAAATGTGAACTCTGAAACATATGCACATGAAGAATCACATGTCTAGCACTGGAATATATTTATCATACAAGCTCTCAAGCTGCAAAGTATGAAAGCTAGCACTGTTTCTTAAATTGGATGGCAGAATGAGATCTGTTCTTCAGCCTAATTGCAAAATGATTGTCCTAATCAAGACCAATGTCGCAGATATAAAACCGTATACATGATCGAATGTGATGTCAAATGGTCCCCCATCCGAATAGCCTGACAATCTAAATGACCAAAGTTCCTTACAAATCTGTTGCAGTAACAATGTTCTTAAATTTTGTTTAGAAGCAATAGAACTGCATCGAATGTATTAACATGTTTTTCTCCAAATTTTGCGAGTTTATAGTTAAGTATCAGTTGCAATACAATCACAGAATTGAAGATTGTAATCCCAACTTTAATCCCAACTTCAAAAACCCCCTGCTCTTAATATTTCCAGTTAGAGTGCCATTATTTTAGTTAGTTTATTCATTCTGATGTTTCTGTCTTTACCATTTCTTCATGTTTGATTCTTCTAAATTTTGTAGGTTGGATCAAAGGTATTATTGAAAAGTGTGTTCGACCCCTCCAAAACTGTGGCAATTGGTTGTCTTCAGAGTTTAGATCAATCAAAAAGAGTTGGGCATATATTGTTGGGAAATAAATGGTGTGAGGTGGTCATCAATGTTGCTGTGGAAGAGGATGAGGATTTAGTTCAACCAACTTCACATTTCAGGACTATTGGTGAAGCAATTGGGGAGATTGTTGCATGGCCAAAAAATATGGTAAGGATCATTCTTAAACTTTAAGAAAGTCTCTTTCTACCTATTTAATTCAGACTATGTTTTTGTATATTTTATATAGGTTGTTATGGCTCGAGATTGACACCTTTTCGGAGACTTGCCGTGTTTTGCGTTAACGCACAATCACACTAGGTACTTAAACTTTTGCCGTTTTGGTTAAATATGGCCATTTTGTATTGATAGTTAACCGACCTTTTGCCATTTATGTTATATATGGCCAAACATTATATATTCTATTAGGGACATTTGTAATTAATGTTATTTTGGATTGGAAATTTTGTAAACGTATTTATATTATGTTGTTTCTTTTATTATGGCCGTTAATTTAATTTGTTTGTCACAAATTAGTGGAATATAATTAGATTAATTACGTAAAATGTGATTTTAATATTAATTACAAAGCTTTATTGTATAACGTAGTGAAACAAAATGTATTACCACGCTTTAATGTGCCATAACAGTGTTATAATGGCGCTTTCTGGCGTCATTATAACTCGTTTTCGTGGCGCTTTCTGGCGTCATCAAACAGTCTAATGCGACGCCATGCAGCGTCATAACATACGCGCTAAAAAGACGCTATATAGCGTCATAACAGATGTTCATACGATGCTTTGACGCGGCTCAAAAAGGTCAGTTAAGGTAGTTGACCCTCCTTTAAAGACGCTAAAAAGCGTCACGACATCACGATTATCATGACACTTCGTGGCGTCACAACAGACCCACATTTAGAGACGCTTTCCACCGTCACAAAATCAGTTAGTTAAGGTAGTTGGGTCTTCGTTAATGGCGCTAAAAAGCGTCACAAAATCTACTTATCATGACATTTACTAGCGTCGCAACAGACTCACATATAGAGACGCTTTTTAGCGTCACAAAAACCTATTGTCACGCCTACCTACCTGACACTTATACCTAGCGTCGCAAAAACCAAAGCGTCACAACAGGGCCTTTTGGTGACGCTTTTTAGCGTCGCTAAAACTTGTATTTCTGGTAGTGACGCCGAGAAAAGTAGCAGTGATAGGTTTGAGAATGTCCCGAAGAGGCATCGAGTAATGGGGTTTCCCCCGCCATTACTCCCGCAACACTCCCTACCGCCTCTGGGTCCTCCTCTACCTACCCTCCTATCGCAACTGTAGCTAAGATGCCTCCGCCGCCGTCCAAGATTCCCTCAGAGCTGATGAACAGCCGTCATAGGCCTGATTGGGACATATCGGCAGCTGCATCCATTTTTGCTAATGGGGATAGTAGGGCTGCTCTTCAAATGCTTCAAGGCATGCCTACTGCCCCGGACCAGTTCTTCTTAAGAAACCTTCATTCCCTCCGAGGAAATTCCCAAGCAAGTGGCCTTGCTTGCTTCTCAGGTGTTAAGCTCACTCACTTATACCCACATCTTTATCGAACTTCTGTTACTATATACATATTATATTTACGCATTTATTATATTCTTTTTTATATGTTTTATCTTTGTCGCTTCAGGCCGGCATGATGGTGGGTCGATGGTTAGCCGAATGTATTTCCCCGGCTGATGTGAAAGTGGCAAAGAAGTATGAGGAACTTAAAAAGAAATACTACGAAGCTCAGGAGGAATATGTAAAGATGAAAGATAACTTAGAGGTAAAATATCAAGATATCAAGAGTGACTATATATCAGGGGGAGCGCTTGATGAGGAAAGAACTAGAACAACACTTAGAAGGCCTCAAGGAAGAACATTTAGCCGCTGTAGAGGACGCTCACCAAGCTGCTTATCATAGTTATCCACATACAGAGTTGGGCCAACAACTGATAGACACTATCTGTCAAAGCAAGATAAAGGCACTCGAAATGTCTTCTTCTTTTCCCCCCAGCCGGGAGTTCCCCCTTTTCCGACACGGCTATGGCTATCTTTCACTTCTCTACCGGCTTTAATGATTGCAAGAAGCGACTATTGACGTCAGGCAAACTGCCGTCCAACGTTGACCTTACCTTCTTGGATGTCATCAAGGCCGCCGAGGACAGCTTTGGTGATCCCGGGGTGGCCTTTGGAGGTACGACATCAATTATCCCCTGACCAGCACTTGATTTTCCTGCATGACTGAGAATTTTTCTTCTATATCTTCTTGCGACATTCCTATTTTCTTGTATTTAGGCTTTCACGACCCCTTTTCTTCCTTTCTTCTCTCATTTTAGGTAAAGAGAAACAAGCTGCAAATGCTAACCAGGGAGGTACAATAACGGCTTCTGCTGGAGAAGGCTCCTCGGCTCCTTCCTCTGTTGCTCAAAAGGGGATTACTAGCACACCTGCTGATAGTGCATTTCCTGCCGTCGAAATGCCCGACCCTGAGGAATGAGCCACTTAGTGGTTCACTTCCCGTTGATTCTATTTCCCTTTACTGCTTTTCGTTGTTTTTGAACACTTTATTTAGAAAGCCCTGCTTTGATGTTCCTTTGGGCAGGCCACTTTATTATTTCGTTGTTTTGCTAAATTTTGGATATTATTCTCGTTTTTTCCCGTTTTGAGGATAACATTCTCGTGTCTTTTGTCCTTGATGCTTGAAAATAATATCGCTTCACAATTTATTATTCCTGCGTTATTTTTTTTTATAAGAGACGTAATTGTCTCGGGCAGCCCGTGCCGTCCTTCAGGCGTTCCTGTGGCTTGTTCCATGTTTGCGCCTATTTGTAAGACTTCTATCTTCCTTTCTTGTTTATTGCATCTGCCAATATATCATATGGAGGCCACAGTACTGTCGTGACAATAGTAAAAGTTTCCCGATACATGTTCACCAATAGAGCTATTTACTCATGAATCATGTAAAGGTTATATAATTTTAGGACCTTTAAATCATATGCCTAATCATGCAAAGATCATGTAAACTTAGGACCTGTAAGATATATAAGTTTGAAACCTTTGCCATCAGCGAGAATTTTACCTTAATTTTATCGAAGTATCCATCAGCGCCGACCATCAACTTAAGCTTGTGGCGTAAATGCTGGTATACCTGCTTCGATCCTATTCCATGCTTTCATTTGTATTATTGCTCGCCTTTCTCTTTTTATCTTTTTATCTTTTTTTTTTATATATTTTTTTATTTATTAGAACCATGCTTCCGTATGATTCAAATCACTCTCCATTCGTACTCATTGATGTCGAGAAGGTCTCCCTATCCATCAGGCTTTGGCGGCGTACTCCTGTTCAATACTACGATGAAACTAAAAACTTATATGGATGACTATTAAAAAACCTGCACTTACCTGAGCCGAACAATAATTCCTGAAAACACCAATTTCAATCGCAAACGATTCTCGAGTTTCATTTTGGAAGATCATACGTTGTGTCGTCTTCATCGGGAAACTGTCGGTCCGCTCCGTCGACGCCCCTTTTGAGATGAAAGTGGCGACTTGCATATGCTTTTATAGGTGATCTTGTTGAGGAAGAATCTGGAGCCATGGAAAATCATGCTGGAGCCAGTTTTTACTACATGTTTAGAAACACAGCGTTTCTCATTGGAATTGCGCAACAATCATGAATGATGTTTGATTCTTCTCGACATCGTTTTTTCCTAGATGTGTACAAGGTGCATGTGCATTGTTATTCGCTAGAATTATGTTTCTCAATGGGAGTGAGACCCTTTTTGGCCGGTCCTTACCACGATCAAATTCATTTCAGATGATCATACGAGAATATTTCTCACTGCCATTTGGGCTATTTGGTGGACTAGGAACCTTCATTTAATAAAGGTGAAAATGTAAAGTCACAGGAAGTTGTTTGCTTTGTTGATTCATTCATTCAGGCTTTTGGTAACACTCGTTCGTATTACCCGATCGAACCCCGTGTCGTTCTATTGTGAGTTGTGACACTCGGTTTCCTCGACAGATTAAGTATGACATCACAAATGAGTTTATTTACATATTTGTGTTATTTTAATTTAATTTATGTGCCCAACTTGTTGATTGATTTAATATGCCTCAAGTGTTTGAATCGATATGCATTTCCTAGTTCGATATGCCTTAATTGTATGATATTAGAATGTTTAGGTTTGATTTGAAAATAGGTTTTGGACCTATTTTACCTTTCTTTTTTTTAAGTTTGAGGACCTTTTTGTAAATACGGCATTTTAAGCAATTCTTCGGCGAACTTGATCTCGAGAATTCAGATTCAAATTACGACCCCGCCATTGGATTCTTTTCGATGATTCAAGTCCAATAAAATAAACTTCGTATTTTTCTGAAGCCGTTTGAATCCCCTATTCTTTGAAACACGATCCGATCCGAACGAACCGGATCCTTAACCCGAGTTGTTTTTACCCTACCTGACCCGTTTTTGACCCCTTTTAGTTGAAAAATCACTTTTTATTCCTCATTTCACAACATCACACGCAACAACCAAGAAGGGAAGAAAGAAGAACACCTCTTGCCATTTTTCACCTTTGAGCTTAAGATTTTCTCTATATTTCATCATCTCTTCCAAGTAAGTTAAGATTTGAATTATCCATCTTTCTCAATTTATTTTAATCCATGAAATTCTTGATTTGAACTTGGTTAACCATGAGCGTGAATAGTTAGGGTTTGAAGCCATTCTTGAATTCTTTGTACAAGTGTGCGTTTTATGGACATTTGAGTGTTGTTTCTTGATCTTTTAGCCTGCTTCTTGCATATATGTGAATTTATTTCTTGGTATTTGAGTTATATTTGAACCAACATTAATGGAGGTTGAGCTTGAAGCTTGAATGTTGGATGAGTTTCTTGCACTTTGTTATTGTTATAATGTTGTGATGGAAGATGAGGTATGTTTGCATATGTTTCCTTGCTTATCCCATGAATTTTGGCTTGGATTTCATGCACCCCTATTGCTTCCCAGAAAAATAAAGGAGACAGTTGACTGAAGTGGCGAACGGCCGTTCACCACTTGAACAAGAAACAACCGAACGACCATTCGCTGATGCAGCGCGCTTTGCCTTGAACAAATGGTCGTTCACCCCTCAAACATGCACTGTTTGGTATGAAATTTTAACTTTGAAAACCTCTTTGAGTGTATTACACTCTCCATTTTACATCTTGTAAATATATTTTCTGTTTATGAGTTATACCCGATCTAATCTTGTGTCGCCACTTCAACGAAATTCTATTTTTGTTTAACCATTTTTGGATCACTTTGAACCAAAATAACTATTTGTCTAGTTTCATATCCAATAAATAAAACTCAATTCCAACTTCTCGAACTTCAGATATCCCCATTCTTCTACAACTTGCTCATTTCAGAAAACTATCAGCTTTTATTTAATCTCGCTCATAATTTATTTTTCATGCTTCTTTTCAATTTTTCTTATATTTTCCCACCCTAAGTATGATTGTAATGCGAAATTTTATGTTTAAACACGAACGAATGCTATGTTATGCCTTACCCTGTCGTCCAAATGTTTGCATATGATATGAGAATATGTTTTATGATCGTGAATATTTTCTATTGAGAATGTACATCACTTGCACATCTTTTGCATTCATAAGCGTCATCTTGCGTTTAATTGACTCCTGATCAAATTTAAGTTTTGAGTTTACATTTTTATGTCTCAAATTTTGGTTCGGGAGGTGTTGGATCTGCCATTTAACTCTTTTTCGGTCATCAACACTCATTCGCGAGTTCTTTTCGGTAAAAGGTGAGGTTAGGTTTGTTTTCTATTAGTTAATGCGACCTACAACCCTATATAGTAGTTTTCAAGACCGCATGTGACTATACTACTATCTTTATATAATAGATATGTGTTTATATGATATGTTTAAGACTTTATCATATGTTTAAAGGTTTTCGAAATATATGTGTGAGCGTGTGTAAGCTTGAAAATATTTTGCAACGTGGCTATATTGTAAACCGTGTGCTTTCACGCAAGCTGTGGTCTACCTCAACATGATATGAATTGGATGGCATGGAGAGGTATGTTAAAGCATATGCTAAGTTGCAAGGTAAGGTATGAAAGATAAGGTACGTACGTTATGATATGTTATGTTATGCTATGAGCGAGTTATGTTACATATGAATGAATATGCTATAATACGGTATGATATGATAAGATTTGTTATGTTGGGCCCCGAAGTTTATGAGTCAAGACACCCGGGATGGCAGTAGGTCATCGGGATAAGCCTGAGCGTAGCCTTCATATGATAGGATAAACTCGAAACCACTAGGAGGTGTGGTTGGGAGATGAAGTCCTCGGGCGTGAGTGTCACGAAACACGACTTGTAGTTACACTTACGGATGGTTAGGATCGAGCAACCCTTCCATAATCCGAAGGAGAATGGTATGTATATTATAATGTGTTTTATGTTTTTTTATAAATTAGGAGGAGTAGGACGAATATGTGCACGTACTCGCTGAGCTTTCGTACGTTATGTTTGATTATGGAATGGGATGGAACTTTCAAGTTAAATTATGTTATGCTATGACTATGATAAGTATACACATGTTTTGATATGGTTTTGGCGTGCAAAGCCCTACTCCCAGTTCATAATCTTTTGCTTAATACTTGCTTTGCTATATACATATGTAGTGTATGGGTGTGCGTTAATGCCCTCATTCAGTCGGGGGATGACTCTCTCCTTTCAACTTTTAGTTTACAGGTTTTGGTTTGAGTTAGGCGGAGGAGTGTGTCAGTCAAGTCTCCCTAGTAGTTTAGGTCGAGTTTGCACTTCATTTTGCATACGTTGGGATTTTGGTATATGATTTGGATATGTTGTACAAGTTATGTATGAATGATTGAATTATGATTATGATGGATATTCGGGACAGGCTTCTAGGATTAGTTGAATTCGTTTGATTTTATGATTATTTTATTGATTTTCAGGATTAGGTATATATGTTAGTTGAACCCTAAACCTGTTGATATTTGTTTTGATTTTATATATATGCTTCCGTCATTCATGCTTTATTTTTGCGTGTTGCGATTCGTTTAGCTCCATCATCTAGAGGGTGTGTAAGTCTCCCGTTTGCTTAGGCTCGGGCACATGTATAGACTTCCATTTTATGTGTGTGTTCGGATTTAGGTGCAGGGGATATGGTGACCCACCACTCCGGGTGCTACATCATAAAGTGGTATCAGAGCTCCAAGTTGTGAAATTGGAGTTCGAATGTCGTGTTATGTCAAGTATAAGTCGAACGACATAAGAACAACATGCTAAGGTGTGCATTGCATTAAAATTTATTGAACTCTTGTACTTTTGTGTTTCCATTACTCTTTTTATATATTATGTGTTGCATTACATTCTTGATTGTTTTTGTTGGCATAACTAGGTGTCATATCTATTTACTAACCAGCATCCATGTATATATATATTGGTTAGTAAACTTTTCAAGATGTTACCACGTCGGCAAAACTACGGCCAATCTTCTCACAAATATCCTTATCCATAATTCGATGCTGAAGAATTCCTGACCGCAATGTTCCAACACTTTTAACCAAATCAAGGACAACCTCCAACCGTGGGGCAACCTATAGACCTAATGGAAGCTATGTATCGGGATTTCAGAGCTTTTAATCCTCTGCAATTTAGAGGTGGTGATGATATTAACGCTGAGGAGTAGCTCTCCGAAGTAGCATCTTTGAAGTGCGATCGTGCAACCCTCGAGATATGGCTTGCCTTATCTCTTTTATTCTCCAGGGACAAGCTAGGCAATGATGGATAAGGTTGCCTCACAAATTGAGGCAACAAGGGCATAGTTGACATGGGATGTGTTCATCCAAGAGTTTAGAAAGAGGTACACTCTACCCATTTTGAGGGAATGAAGACTCGAGGAGTTTCTCATATTGAAACAAGGAAATAGATCTTTGATGGAGTACATGGAGGAGTTTGAAACATTGGGCGTATACGTATCCCATATTACAAATGATGATCCATAGTCAAAGCACTACGGGTTGAAACTCTGTGGTTGATAAGAAGTAGAGAAGAAAAGGTATCAAAGCCAAGATTCAAGGAAAGTTTGTTCTCCAACCTACAAGTGGAAGAGAGACCCATTTTGACGTGGTACACAAACCGAGAAGGGGCAAAATCGGAAAGCCTCCACTGTTAGAAAGAGAATTCCAATAATGTGCGCATTTCGAAAAAACCAGCCACACCTACGATGGATGTTGGATTAGACTAAAGAGAGTTACGTTTGCTGTTCCTCGACTTTATATTATAAGATTAGACATAGTTATTGTATTTAATTTCTTATATATAATAAATTTTACTTATCATATATTAGTATTTTTTTCCTCTGGTACCTTAGGTTTATCTCAATCTTTGTTGTTTGATATTTTTTTAGTCATTAAGTTTGATTATATTTGTATAGTCTGTAAAATTAAGAATCCTATTATCCTAATAGATTTTCACTTTGTGCCATTTTTGACTTGACGTGGGAGATAAGAGAACTTTGCCGGCAACATGTATACTGCCGGAGATACCATGCTCTTATGCCAAAGTTGCTACGTCAAAGGTTCCAGATTTCAAATTATCGTATGAAATTGTCAAGCTTAAAACCTTTGACCTAGATACATTCTCTCCTCTTGGACAAGTTACGGAGTACCATGGTAGACCCAAAGTAATATTTTCTTTGGAGGAGGAAGCGGAGCTATGTAAGGAATTTAAGTTCGCTCTGGTTTGGAAATTTGCAAGAGCTTACCTTATCAAGAAAAAGGGATTGTATATGGTGGTGTTTGCACTCTGGGACCCATTACGAGCAAATGAAGCTATAGGCCGACGAAAGAATACCAAGGAACCTAGGGTGTGCATGGAAGTGGATAGAGCCAAAATGCTACAGACGTCTTTAATTCGTAAAGATTGGAAACTCTTTTGTAGAACAAGAAGTCCATTGCAAAGATATTCCTGACTACTACAAATGGTACAATTGGCTGTAATACAACATCATAAAATGCCCACTAGCGGAGGGGCT
This sequence comes from Lippia alba, assembly GCA_037834125.1. Classification (NCBI taxonomy): domain Eukaryota; kingdom Viridiplantae; phylum Streptophyta; class Magnoliopsida; order Lamiales; family Verbenaceae; genus Lippia; species Lippia alba. Next base: position 9,766 of record JBBMKE010332163.1, on the reverse strand, counting down.
GATTACAGAGGATGTCGATAAAGAAGATAACACATCACAAGATCCGACAAAGAAAAAGGATATAGCCCCATACCTTAAAAGAGCGATAAACTCGGAGAAAAAGGCAAAAGATATGAGTGGACAGAGGTACAATTCAATTGAAAAAAGTTGGGGTTATTGAGGACACGAGTGCAGGAAAGATAATGGACCAGAAAATTTTTAGGTCTTGTCGGATGATGGAGAAGATGAACAAAGGGAAACACGATTACAAGAGGGTGTGGAGAGGATTATGGTAATGTCGATAAAGCTATCAAGGATTCTAGATCGGGCCTGTCAGAGGAAAATAATGAGATATTAATCCAGTGGGAGACTGAGAATGTAATGAAGGATTCGGATAAACAGAAATAAGACATACCAAAAACCAACCAAGCTCTGGTATTGGTAGAGTCTACGAAGGATACAAAAACCACAACTAATGAATCAGGTGAGACTAGGCAAGATGAGGATGAGGAAATCAGGAGAGCTCTAGCAAAAAGTTACGACAGCATCAGCCTATTCATAGCAAACACATTTATGGATGGTCCAACTTATGTCAATAGAGAGAGGGTTATAGTTCGGGAAGATAAAGAAATATCTCTTTCAGAGGGTGACCACCAGACTATTAAGACCAAGTCTTTGCACAACAGAGCAGAAAAGAACCGAGAAGACCACGAGCCAGCAAGAACAGACCTCTAAAAGGATGCTTTGATTTTGATTTCTATTTCGTATAACACCTCTTTTGGTCACGACTTAGGACAAATCAGTTTGAGTTCAATCATCATTTCGACTTCAAGATATGTGGCTGAGACATCCTGAATCAGAGGGCTTAGACAGGGAAAGTTGGGAGGAGCTGACACAAGGAAGTGGCCTTTGGAAACTTCATCAAAAACTTTAAGGCTGAAACTAAAGCTAAAAGCTTGGAACATGGAAGTGTTCGAAAATATTTTTTATCGAGTCAAAGCAACAGATGAAATTGTGTATGAGGCTGAAAAACGCTTTGATACAGACTCGTCGAATGCGAACTTGATGGAAATGAATAGATAATGGATGATTCAGAATAATTTTTTGGCTATGGAAGAAGACTTTGTGAAGTAAAAGACTGCTTGAAGCTGGATAGTGGAGGGCGAAAGAAACATGAGATAAATCCATGGCCTTGTTAAATAGAAATATTTTCGCACCACTGTCCAAAGCATTTTAGAGGGTAATGCAGAACTGAATGACGTGAGAGAGATTCGGGCCTCAACAAGCAACTACTTTGAGTTTTGTTATCTAAGGGCAATAAAAAGAGAGTATTCGTATTGATTTAGAGTAGTTTGCCTCAGAGTTGTTCAAGAGGATCAAATCCACCTGTGTAACATGCTAGATTTGGAGGAAAGTCGTGCCGCAGTTTTCTCTATTTTCCTTAAAAGAACGACCGAACAAGATGGCTATGGTATGCGATTTTATTAGGTTTTTTTGGATTTAATTTGCAATGATGTTCTGGAGGCTGTGTTGGATTTTTGGGCAGTACTCCACTTCCAAAGGCCTATACGACAACCACTACTGCTTTAATTCCGAAAAAAGAAAATCCAGTCTTCTGGAGTGACTTTCATCCAATTAGGTTGTGCAAGGTATCCAACAAGATCATAACCAAGCTACTAAATAACATACTGTCTTCGATTCTTCTGATAGTAATCTCTCAGAATCAAAACGGATTTGTGAAAGATGTTGAACTTGGGTTTTTGAAGAAAAAAATCAATAAAGGGTGCTATCCCACATCGAAAATTCCTTGTTTATGGAGGAGGTTGAGAATTGTATATAAACTACACCTCCTTCAATGTTTTGAATCCAACACAAAGGAAGAATTTTTATTTCCTTGTTTACTATTAAAGAGATTTAGAGAAAGTTCTCTTGGAGATCTCTTTGAGGATAGTATTTTAGGAAGTGAGGGTCTGTGAAAAATATTGTATATTGTATGGTGTAATAATATTTATATAGTGAATATTTTTTTGGGGCCCGTGGTTTTTCTCCAATTTGGGAGTTTTCCACGTTAAATCTTTGTGTTGTCGTTCTCTTTAATTCCTCTGTTATTTTCTGCTTGAAAGTGGTCCGGAGGGGAAGGGAAAAATAGTTGATTTATTTATTTTTACTAACAAGTGGTATCAAGAGCCATCGGTGTGGAATAATTCTTTTAAAATTTTAGTATGCTCTGTGGTTGGAGTTTTTTCTAATCTTCCACATCAGAAAAAATTTCTGAATTAGAATTATTGTTCTCAAGTAGAAGTTTTATCTTAGTGGAGTAGCAAGTGGAGTCCGATTCTGGTTGAGTTTGCTATTCTGGTGGAGTTGCTTTGGGGTAACTGTATATCTGGAAATAGTGGGAATAAGTACAATTTAAAGAGGTTCTGGCTAAGGAAAGACCTGGTACTTAAGTGTTCCTTGTGATCCACCTCTCTTTCTTGAAAACTAATTTTTTGGGTAGTTTTCATTACTATTTTTCATTTATTAGTACTGATAAGCAAGATGGGGACAAAATTTGAGATTGAGAAATTTGATGGGAGAATTAATTTTAGCTTGTGGCAAGTGCAAGTCAAGGATGTGTTAATCCAATCTGGATTGCACAAGGCATTGAAAGGGAGATCAACTAGCGGAAAAAATGACAAGGGTTCAGAAAAATCTGAAGACACTAAAGTCTCAGAAAAATCTAAAATTAGTGATGAAGAATGGGAAGAGCTAGACATGAAAGCCGCAAGTCAAATTCGCTTGTGTTTAGCTAAAAATGTTCTTGCTAATGTGATTGGATTGTCTGCATCAAAGGAGTTGTGGGAGAAACTTGAAGAGTTGTATCAAACCAAAAGTATTTCAAATAAATTATATTTGAAGGAGCAATTTCATAAATTGCAAATGGAGGAAGGTACAACTATTTCTAATCATTTGAATGTCTTGAATGGGCTTGTTTCTGAATTGGAATCTATTGGAGTGAAAATTGATGAGGAAGACAAGGCATTTCGACTTATCTGGTCTCTTCCATCTTCCTACAAGCACATGCAACCCATTTTAATGTATGAGAAAGAAACTGTGATTTTCTCAGAAGTGACAACCAAATTGATTTCTGAGAAAAAAAGACTGAAGAATGGAGATGAAAAATCTCGAGAAGATTCAACTCTTGTTGTTGAAGGAAAATTAAAGCTCCAAGAAGAAGGTCATTTGCTGGAATTGTAATCAACCGGGACATGTTAAGAATAAATGTCAAAACAATGCGGCTAGTTCAACTGAAAGCTCCAAAGGATCCGATCTCTCCATCTTTATTTGTTCTAGCGGCTGATTACCTTTCTTTTACTTTGAACAGGTTAGCAAAGGAGGATCCAACTTTGAGATATGATACTTGTGCCGAGATGCCGATTTCGCACCTTGCCTATGTAGATGACATGGTTGTATTCACCAATTCGAGGCATTCATCGTTGCATAAAATAAAAGACATCCTGAATAAGTATGAAATCATATCGGATCAAAAGATAAACTTGGACAAGACTGAATTCTACATTGTGGAGGGAGCTTAAAATAATGCAAATACAATTAAAGAGGTTTTAGGCTTCAGAAGAGGTGTAGTTCCCATACGTTATCTGGGTAAACAGATTTACTTAGGAAGGAAAACCAGAGCCTTGTTTGCCAAATTGATCACTAGAATTCGGGATCTCCTCCAAGGATGGGAAGCTTCACTAGCTCCAATCATTTAGTGGCCAGTTACAGTTAATAAAGTCGTGATCTACTCCCTTCACACTCACACTTTCCAAGTCCTTGATCCTCCGAGTTCAACCATCGAGATGATAATGAAGATCTGCAATATATTTTTTGGGGCTCCGACTCAGGGACAAATGCATTCATTGGACTCAATGGGATTAGGTCTGTTTTCCAACTAACGAAGGTGGTTTGGGAGTTTGCAGCTTGGAAGATATGATAACTTCTTATACTTGGAAATTTTGGTGGCGTTTTAGGACCCAAAGGAATATTTGGTCTGATTTCATGCAAAATAAATACTGCAGAACTAAACATCCAGTGGGGGTTGAAGCAAGACACCACAATTCGGCCATATGGAGATGCCTGGGCAATGTTAGAATTGGAGTGAACCAAAATTTGGGATGGATTATTGGCAAAGGGGAAGTCTCTCAATTGGCTAGAGAAGGGAACTTTGGCTGATCGAAATGTACGAATTCCTGAAACTTTGTTCTGTAATCTCATTAGAGGAGAGAAGTGGGATGCTGAAAAGATCAACACCATTCTTGTCCAGGAATTTAGGAAATTAGGGAAGAGATATCGAAGTTACAGACTGATAGCAGCGGCAATGATTCGTCTGTTTGGCTACTTGAATCTTCAGGGACATTTTCCACTAAATCTATTTGGGAGCACATTCGGCAAAGAAGGGATAAGTCAGATTTTTAGCTGCAATTTGGGCCACAAATCTCACTCTGAGTGTCGAAATCTTCATTTGGAGGCTAGTGCATGACCTTTTATTGACAGACAACCGGCTTCAAAGAAAAGGAATAGTTATGACCTCTAAATGTGTTTGCTGCTTAGAGATTGAAACTCAGACACATCTATTTTTGGATTCAAAAAATCAAAATTGTGTGGAGATACTTTTGTGAGAAGTTCAGTGTTACTAACCCAAGGAATGTGGAGGTTAAGATGATTCTTTAAATATGGATGAATCTTCACCATATGACTCTGGTAAACACATCAGATTAGTCATTCCGATTCTCATACTCTATTCTTAGAAGAAGAGAAACCACGTCAAACACAACAGAGGTAATTTCTCGAAATACAATGTCATTCAACAAGTCTCTAATCACTTGTTTAACTTGCAGAGGGTCCGAAAGATGGATACTAAATGGTGGAGGGGAGATGTACATGTAGCATCACACTTTGGTATTAAACTCTAGAAACAAAGACAATCTATCCCACGTGTGGTTTGGTGGAGAAGACCACCGATTAGTTGGCGACTTGGCGTAAGTTGGATACGAATGGATCATCAAGAGATAACTCGGGACCCGCTGGCATTGGGGGTTTGATTCGAGACACTGACGAAGTGGTTTTAGCAACTTTTAGCAAAGCTATTGGAATATGAACTAATGTTTGGACGGAACTGGCGGCCATAATGGAAGGTGCTTGACAAGCTAGGGGCATTGGCTGTGCTAATCTTTCTGATAAGATTGTGTTTTGTATATACGTTTCTTCCTTTTCCTCACGGTTGTATTAATTTATTTTCTCTAGAAGATTTGGACAGAATCTTTTATTTTTGAGAGTTTATTGACTTTAGGTCTTTTTCTTTTCTTAGTTTTTTAGCCGTTAGAAAATACTGTATAAATCTTCTTTCTTCTTCTCTGTTTTATATAGCCATATAACCTTTTCTCAGTAATATTATACTATTCCGGATATATATGATTTGTATTTATTTCAATTTTATCATGGTATCAAGAGCGGTTTAGCGATCCTGATATACTATTATTCTTGAATTGAAGTTGTAAATGAAATCAGGAACAATGGCGGACAACAATGATAAGAAGAATGGAAACAAGGCTATTGTCATCCACGATGGAGATCCGTTATTCTTACAAAATTCTGATGGTCCAGGTATGCCATTGAACACTTCTCATCTTAATGGCAATAATTACATGCCCTGAAGTAGATCAATGAGAATTACTTTGGGTGCAAACGTAAAATTAGGGTTTATCGATGAAAAATCCCAAAACCCAAAAAGGATTCTGATACTTACAAACAGTGGATGAGAGTTGATTATACGGTCCGTGCTTGGATTATAGGCTCTATATCTCCTGAACTCGCTGAGGCTTTTCTGTATACAACCACTACTGCCGAACTATGGAAGGAATTAGAAGAGAGATTTGGGGAATGCAACGGACCGTTGCTTTATCAATTACAGAGAGAGATTGCTTCAATTTCTCAAGGAGATTTGACCGTTTCTCAATATTTTACGAAGCTAAAAAAATTATGGGATGAATTGCTACAATTGCAGCCTATTCCGGAGTGTCATTGTGGTGCCGCGAAGCAATTAAATGAGTACGCTTCGTCTGGAAGGTTGGTTCAGTTCCTTATGGGATTAAACGATACCTTTGATCACATAAGGAACCAAATTCTTGTGATGGATCCTCTCCCCGATGTCAATAAAACCTACTCTATGATTTTGAGGGTTGAAAAACAGAGGGAGGTGCACAACTCTTATTTGGAAGCAAGTGAGAATAGTACGATGTATGTAAACAAAAGGGATGGAAATAGGCATGGAATCTTCAATAATAATTTCAAGATACAGGCAAACAACGGCAAGTTCAATACCAATAAGAAGATTGACAAATCTGGAATTGTATGCTCTCATTGCAAATGGACCGGGCATACAAAAGAAACTTGTTTCAAGCTACATGGCGAACCAGATTGGTATAAAGAGATGATGGAAAATAAGAAGGGTGGATCATGAAACATAGCCAATATGATGGCTGAGATGAAAAAGGAAATAAGGAGGCCCAGACTTCAGAATCTGGAAACATGAGCAGCAAGATCCAGGAGATGATACAACAAGAATTCCAAAAACTTTTAAAAGGAAAGCAAGTTGCAGACAACAACATGATGAATATGGCATACCACAATGATGATTTTGCAGGTAACACGCAAAATGATTCAGGTAATATCTTGCATAACTCCTTTAGTGCACAACTTGCTATTGAACCTGGTAGTTGGATCATAGACACAAGAGCCTCGAATCACATGTGAAGTAACATGAAATTGTTGAAAAATCCTAAAACTGTTAACATGATCATCCCTGTTCACCTATCTGATGGATCGACTAAATTAGTTCACCACATTGGTAATGTTAGAATTAATGATAAGATAACTTTAATCGATGTCTTGAATGTGCCATCATTCCAATATAATTTGCTTTCAGTGAATAAATTGTGTAAAACAGGAACTATCAAATTTATTTTCTGTCCAACTTTCTATTTATTGCTGGACCTGAAAAATGATAAGGTGTTGGCTATTGGTAAAGTGGTTGGAAGACTATATATCTTGATTAATAAAGATGAGAAACTTGCATTGAATTCTTCATGTGTTTTTCCCTTCAAAAATATTTATGTTGATTCTAGTGTTACACACTGTTATAGTTCTCATATTAGTGATTTCCATACTCTTTGGCATAAGAGACTTGGACATGCATCCTCCTCTGTTATGAGTCATCTGGACTTTATTGATAATAAAAGTGATCTTGTTTTGCCACAATGTGATATTTGTCCTCTAGCTAAACAACATAGGCTTTCATTCTCTATGAGTAAAACCGTGTCAAGAAATAATTTTGATCTTTTGCATCTTGATGTTTGGGGTCCTTATAAACAAAAATCCACCAATGGTAGTCAGTTTTTCCTCACTATTGTTGATGAACACAGTAGGGCTACATGGACTTTCTTGATGAGTCACAAAAGTCAAGTATCACACATTCTTAAAAGATTTTTTTAAATGATTGATAATAAGTTTCATGTTAAAGTGAAAGCCATTAGGTCTGATAACGGTCTAGAGTTTGTATCTGATGAATGTCAATCTATTCTACAAGAGTTGGAGATTTTGCATCAATGATCATCTCCATATATACCCCAACAGAATAGGGTGGTGGAGAGGAAGCACAGACACATCTTGCAGCTAGCTAGAGCATTACTGTTTCAATCTTCTCTTCCTTTGAGGTTTTGGGGAGAATCTATTTTAATGGCTACCTATGTGATTAATAAATTACCATCTTCAATTCTACACTGGAAAACACCTTATGAGATTCTATATGGCCACAAACCAGATTACTCTAACTTTAAAGTTTTTGGTTGCTTGTGTTTTGCAACAAATACTATACCACAAAAAGGTAAGTTTGATCCTAGAGCACTCAAATGCATCATCTTTCTTGGATATTATCCTGGACAAAAAAATTACAAAGTTTATGATCTAAAGACACATAAGATTTTTGCTTCTCGGGATGTAATGTTTCATGAGGATATTTTTCCTTTTCAAAATGATAAAACAAATTCAATACCTTTACCAATTCCTTGTTCAGACACCTTTTCTGACAGTGATGCTGCAGAGTTGAGTGATACTCAATGTGATGAGCCTAATGTAGTGCCAGAAAGAGCATTAAGGCAAAACAATAGACATAGAACGAAGCCAGCTTGGCTTAATGATTTTGTCTCCTCCGCCGTGTATACCACCACACCTACACCACATCAAAGTCAGCATTTGGTTAGTTCAAATGGGGCATATCCCATTTCCTCTTTTCCCTACTCTTTACCTTCTAGTTTTTCTGAATCTTATATGAGTTTTATGGCAAATTTACATGAAGAGTCTGAACCTAGTACTTATAAACAGGCTTGTACCAATAAACATTGGATACAAGCTATGCAAGATGAATTAAGTGCTTTAGAGAAAAATAACACTTGGAAAATGACGGAACTACCAAAAGGAAAGAAAGACATTGGGTGTCGATGGGTCTATAAAATTAAAAGTTTGCCTAATGGATCTATTGATAGATACAAGGCAAGACTTGTAGCTAAAGGCTACAATCAAATAGAAGGAACAGATTACATGGAATCGTTTTCTCCAGTAGCAAAGTTGGTGCCTGCTCGGATTTTAATTGCTTTAGCTACTGTAAAACAGTCGGGAATCCACCAACTTAATATTAACAATGCCTTCCTCCATGGCACTTTGCAAGAGGAGGTTTACATGATACCACCGGAGGGGTATACTTCCTACAAACCAGGTCAGGTATGTCATTTGATTAAATCTTTATATGGGCTTAAGCAAGCCTCGAGAGAATGGAATCTTGAATTCTCATCTAAACTTCATGACTTTGGATTTGAGCAATCCACACATGATAATTGTCTCTTTACGAAAACTGATGGTTCTGTTTTTTTTGGTTTTACTAGTATACGTTGATGATGTTCTTTTGACTGGTAATAATGAAAAATCTATCCAAGAAGTTAAAGATTTTCTGCACAAGCAATTCACTATTAAAGATTTGGGGTATGATAGATACTTTCTTGGTATAGAAATTGCAAGAGCAAAGGAAGGTACTTATCTTAATCAAAGAAAATATATTTTGGATGATGTTGGTTTAACAGGAGCAAAACTAGTGAGTACATCACTGCCAAAGGGATTAAAATTGCTGGCAAATGATGGCTCACCGCTCTCGGATCCCAAACAGTATAGACGTCTTGTTGGACGTTTGCTTTATCTAAACATGACACACCTTGATCTTACATATGCTACACAACAACTTAGCCAATTTCTGAACTCTCCTTGTAAGTCACATTGGAATGCTGCCTTGCATGTTTTACGTTATTTAAAATCATCTCCTTCTGTTGGTCTTTTTTTTCCTGCTTCCTCTACTTTTCAGTTGCAGGCTTTTAGCGTTGCTGATTGGGCAGCGTGTCCCGACACAAGGAGATCGATTACTGGATTCTGTGTCTTCTTAGGAAACTGTCTCGTTTCTTGGAAGTCAAAAAAATAAGTCACCGTGTCTCTTTCAAGTGCCGAGGCGGAATATCGTAGTATGGCATCAACCGTGTGTCAGTTGCAATGAATTTCATATGTCCTTAAAGATTTGAGAGTTCCGGTGCAACTTCCCATTCCACTATCTTGCGATAATCGTGCAGCGCTCCACATTGCTTCTAATCCCGTCTTCCACGAGCGCACTAAACATTTGGATATTGACTGTCACGTCGTCCGTAATCAA
>JBBMKE010332052.1:0-13355 GCA_037834125.1 Lippia alba | reverse complement strand
GTCCCACGATCTTATGCCCCTGTAAGAGATGTAAAAATGCCACATCACAGAAGAGGAACATTGTGGAAGAACACATTTCTTTGGAATGGATTTCTAAGGGGGTATATTAAATGGGTATTGCATGGCGAGTTGTCCTCGTGTGGAATACAGACATGTTTCCAATATGATAGTGGAAAAGGTACAAATGATATGCAAGAAATGCTTCATGATACATTTGTACATGGAGTGAGCGATGCTATTAAAGGAATACCAAGAGCTGATCAAGTAGAAGAACCTTGTGAGAAAGCTAAAAAGTTTTACAAGCTAATGGAAGATGCTGAGAAAGAAATTTATCCTGGTTGTCAGAACTTCTCAAAGTTGTACTTCATTGTCCGAATGCTCCACATCAAATGCCTTAGTAATTGGAGTGATAGTTCCTTCACAATGATGCTGGACTTATTAAGGGAGGCTTTTCCAGAAGATGTTCAACTATCGAAGAATTACTATGAGACAAAGAAGATATTGAAATAGTTGGGGCTGAATTACAAAAAAATTGATGCTTGCCGAAACGATTGCATGATCTATTGGGGTGATAATGAAAGCAAGACAAAGTGTGACACTTGTGATGAACCGCGGTGGACAACAGTTACGGCTGAAGTAAATGAGGATTCATCTGGAAGATCTAAGAAAGTTAAGAAGGTTCTTGCAAAAGTTGTATGGCATTTCCCATTAAAGCCAAGGTTACAACGACTTTTTATGAACAAGAAGACAGCCTCCCTTATGACATGGAACTATACGGATCGCATAAAAGATGGTGTAACACGACATCCTGCAGGTTCTCTGGTCTGGAGTACTTTTGACTTTCACCACCCGGAGTTTGCTAAAGAACCTCATAATATTAGGTTGGGTTTGGCTACCGATGGATTCAACCCCTTTTGAACTATGAATGTGGCTCATAGTACATGGCCGGTGTTATTCATTCCTTACAATTTGCCCCCCGGTGAGTGTATGAAAAAGACGTACATGATGTTGTCGATGCTTATTCTCGGCCCATCTGGTCCAGGTAACAATTTTGATGTATTTTTGCAACCGGCAATTGCAGAGGTAAAAGATATGTGGGTAAATGGAGTTCTTACTTATGATGCTGCTTCTAAAGAAAATTTTCAATTGTATGCAGCACTCCTATGGACTATTAGTGATTTCTCGGGTCATGCAGCATTATCAAGTTGGAGCACCAAAGGAGAATTTGCATGTCCTATTTGTTACACGAACACAAACTCAGTATGGCTGGACAACTCTCGTAAGTTCTGCTACGTATACCATCGCATTTTCTTGCCTGAGGATCATCCTTTTCGAACGGACAGAGGACCATTTGATGGAACAGAAGAGCATCGCAAAGCAACTCCGTACTTGAGGGGATCAGTGGTATTCAATAACGTTAAGGACTTTGAGAATAAATTTAGAAAAGAGGTGGGTGAACTAACCTTACCTTATAACTGGAAGAAAAAAGGCATATTTTTTTATCTACTATATTGGGAAACAAATTTGGTGAGGCACAACATGGATTTCATACACATTGAAAAGAATGTTTGTGATAAGGTTTTGTACGCTTTGCTTGATTATGTGAAGTCAAAAGATAATTATAATGTACGTTTGGATTTGAAGGCATTGGGGTTAAAAACAAGGCTGCATCCTTTCTTAGATGATTCTGGATAGGAATGACTGCCTACAGCTTCTTTTGCATTAGATAAGAATGAGAAAGATAGTTTCTGCAAGATTTTGAAAAACATTAAGGTTCCAGATGGCTATGCATCTAATGTCTCGAGGTACGTTCAATTAAAACTACCAAAAATTTTTGGTCTTAAGAGTCATGACAGCCATGTGTTGATGCAACCACTACTTCCACTTGCTTTGCGTAAACTTTTACCAAAGCCCATACGATCGACGCTGATTGCTTTGAGTCAATTTTATAGAGATTTGGGTTCAACGACACTCCATCACATTGATCTATCTCGATTAGAAAAAGAAATTGATGTTATACTTTGTCAGATTGAAAAAATATTCCCACCATCATTTTTCGACTTTATTGTACACTTGTCTGTTCATTTAGTTACCGAGGCGAAGTTAGCTTGCCCAGTTCAATATCGTTGGATGTACCTGATAGAAAGGTAAATAATACATTCAATGCTTTGTAATCATTCCTACATATTGAGCTACTGCCTAATTATGAATTTGTTTCTTGAACTCTTAGGTATTTGAGTACATTAAAGTCGTATGTACGTAATCGAGGCCGCCTAGAAGGCTCGATTGCAGAAGGATATTTAGCTGAGGAATGCTTATCGTTTTTTCTCATCATAGTTTGATGAAAGAGTTGAAACAAAGCATAATCTAGCAAGTAGAAACGAAACTAGTATTGAGGAAACTGATGTGGGAGGTGTAAATATTTTCTCATCAGATGGCTATCCATTATGGAGAGGAAAGCCAATGGTTTTGGACAATGACCGGCTTACACAGGCTCATCGATAGGTGTTGTTCAATTGTGATGATATTAAAGGTTACATAGAGTAAGCCACTTAATCTTAATAACTTCAGTAAGATGTTTCAGTTTTATACACTTATTAGTGAGTTTGTCTTCTGTGTTCCTTATGTAGGGAGCATGAAAAAGAAGTGAGGAGGAAAAAAACACGATCAAGAGAGCATGAAATCAAGCGGATACATAGTGAATCATTTGTTTCTTGGTTTAAGAGTCGTGTAATTTAAAACATCATAATATATTCCATCTCATACATTTACTTTTTCAAAATGGTTGCATGTTCATTAGACAAAATCCCTATAATTGTCAGGATAAGTGTGGGGCTATTCAGAACCCCACAAAATGCGTAACTGATCGACTGTGTCTTGCAGATAAATGTTACTTTCAGAAGCAAAATTCTATAGGTATTATTCTTATAGCAGCTTATAACAGTTTGACATAGATATATCAGGCAAACAGAATATAGAGCAGTAGTATTTTACAAGTTATCACATTCATTCAGTATGATTTCAGCTATCCATAATTAAGATGCAAGAAAGTTTTGGATAACTGACATCTAAGTTGTTCTATGTAGCTTAAATCACTTGTCTAGTTTGATCTTATGCTTTTTTTTATGATCAATTAAAAGTAAATACTAATTATTTACAGTACATAGGCTTCATTTCTCTGTGCATGTGGTTGTGAGAAACCAAATACTGTTGGTGTCAAATACAATAAAAGTAAAAGAAATGTAACTATGTTACATAACTAAATAAATATGGTAGTTGCATACTGTATTGAAATTTGGTATATTTAGAGTGATATTGACAACTCTACTATATGTACATCTTCTATGAATATGGTTTTGTTGTTAAATTGTTATTGTAGGTGGAAGAAACAATTGTTGATCACAAAGATGATCCATTTATGAGGGACATTGTCACATTTGCAAGGGGACCCGTTCCTGTTGGTACAAGCTACAGAGGTTATAAAGTAAGCGATTTCCATTTCCATAGTAGCGACACGGAGTGTAACAGAAGAACTCAAAACAGTGGAGTTATGGTTAATGCGGATACAACTAGTTTTGCAAGCAAGAAGGATAAAAGACCTATATTCCAAGAGATGTCATATTTTGAGATTATAAATGAGATAATTGAGATAGATTATACAGGTGGAAGAAGGGTTGTATTGTTTGACTGTGATTGGGTATCGAAGGGAAAGAGACTTAAAGAAGATGATGATGGGTTTACGCTCATCTTCACAAATATACAACGTCAGAATGAGCCCTTTGTCCTTGCATCTCATGTTCAGCAAGTGTTTTATGTGGAAGATCCTACGGAAAAGGGTTGGAAAGTGGTTATTAAAACCAAAGCCAGGGCTAATATTGATGAAATATTAACTGATAGTGTTGATACAATTCTACAAAGCGAGTCTTACATCCATCGTCCACTAAATGAAGATGAAGAGATAGTGTTGACCCGCAAGGGGGGGCTCTAATTAATGTGAACCAGTTAGAGTGAAGTTAGATTTAGGGAATACTAGGATAGAATTAGTTAGTTTTTGTTTTAAGACAACAAGACAACTTATTTTTTCTTTTATATTTTTGTGGTGTCCTATATAAAATGGACAGTTTTGTTGTAGGGATGAAAAAAACTAAGAACAGACGAGTCCGTGGAACCAGAGGCCGTCAAAGAGATCCATCTGAAGAGCGGAATGCAATTGAAAAACCCACTGCACCCGAAGAACCGACTGCACCCGAAGAACCCACTGCACCTGAAGAACACAGAGGTGAATGAATATTTTTTTATACCAGTTTACGTATAGCTGAATATTTTTTTATGCCAATTTATGTATAGCTGAAGTAATGATAACTTGGAATATTCCTATACATTTACCTGATCTAGACAGAGGGTTGGGAAAGATTTACACCAAATTTAACATATATGTGATAATATATAAGTTTTGAATGTTGATGTTTAACAAGTAGTGTTTATTATGAATGTTGGATACCTGAATTTTTTTAATGCTGACATTATTATGAATATATTCTGCAGTTGAGAATATTAACAGCCAAGGAAAATGCATCAGAAATGAAAATGAAAACACACCCTCAGAGGGACATTCACATTGCCTTGACAGCAATTCTGTTGATGCAGTTTTGTAGGAAACTTAAATACATAGTACTATTGTATTTATACTATGTAATTGGATATTATCTGATCATAAGTAACTTTGTCAATGTAGGCAAATCCATTGAGATAAAAGCTCGAGGACCGACTAACCTGCCACGTGTTTGGGCAAGAAGAGAACAAGTTAGAGTGGAGTTTGATGATCTTGGAAAGCCTATTGGTCCACATAAAAGTGAGTTTGTCAAATTTATTGGTACTTTGGTTAGAAACGGAGATCTTCTTCCACTTGATTATGAGGACTGGCACAAAGTACCACCATCCATTAAGAAGAATTTGTTGGATCTCATCAAGGTGATTACATAATGCTTCATAATCTGACTGTTGTTGTATAATTTCCAAATAAAAGTGAGTTTGTTGAATCTGTGACTTAATGCTTCATAATCTGACGGTTGGATCTAATCTTTTTATAATAATGCAGGAGAAATTTATTGGGATGCATGACATGGAAGATGTTGCTTGGGATATTTTATCTAAAAGTTGGAGAATATGGAAGAGTAGAGTCAAGAGTAAATATTTTGATCCAAACTCATCGATAGAGGATAACTTGCGTAAGAGACCAAATACAGAAGATACGAGTGTCCTCCCAGCTCAATGGCAAATTTTAGTTCTATTTTGGAGCTCCGACAAATCTCGGGTAACAACTAAACTATAATTACTACTATTGCAGCTTATTTGCCTATTATAATAACTGAGCAGTATGTGCATTCTTTCCTTAGTTTTCAGCTTGTGTTCTCTTGACTTGGTATAGAAAATCAGTCCCAGAACAAAGAAAATAGAGCACACAAGAAAATGATGTACATGAAAAAAGAGTTTTGCTCAAATCCGACATGAAATGAAAGTTCAAATTTTCAATATATAAATTTTCTGAAACAATGGCTGACACAATTATGTTAATCAAAGTTTCATGGGTTCTATAGAAAGCATCAAATGAATTAAGTGATGGCCAATCTAGTAATCATGAAAGAAATGAAGTTGATGCTGCAGCAGGTGGTGATCAAATGGATGTCGAACCAAGTAGGATGGATCTATTTGGAAGATGTTACACTAAAAAGGGAGTGTCATGCAATCCTGTTATAGCAGATTCTTGGGTAAGATGGTTTTAAATCTGTTGTATTTTCTGTAAGTTAGTTAGTATTATGTGCATTTCTATGAAATAGGTTGTGTTTAAGTCGACATAATTGGTTTTGGTATTTTTTTTACAGCAAAAGATGCAAGAAAAAAGAAGTGAACTCTCTCCGAATTCCAAGGACACAGGGCCAAATGACATATTTGCTCAAGTAGCTGGAGGTGACAAAGGAGGTAGAGTACGTATGTATGGTTATGGTGTACTTGCTTCTGATGTATATAGTGATGTTCTTGTACGAGACAGGTCCTCTCGAACTAGCCTGACTTACAAGAAGGATATTATCGAGTTAAAGTAAATTGTGATGGAACAAAACAAACAAATGTTGGAGCAAAACAAGCAAATACAAAAACTTTTGAAGCTGAGCAAGCAAGTAGGAAACAATGAATCTCCTCCTCCGGCGTCTCAAGTCCCTTCATCATCATCAGCTCACTACATTGGTACTTCATTCCGACAAACCCCTTTGGCGGATAGAAGACCCCTACAGGTACCTTTATAATTATACTGCATTACTTATTACTTATATCTTCAAATTGGAAAAATCAGTGGAATTTAATGAGTGCACTGAGTTCATATGTGGAATATCAAACTGCAATAATTTTTGGACTGATTCAAGCATGATTAAGGTTGGGTGTTTAGACTATTCTGAAAGCGCCATCATCAAACAACAATATTTTTGAATGTATCATGACTGAAGTAAGGTGTTTGAATCAACTTATTCTGCATGTAGCATGATGAAAGAGCAATATTTGTGGATTGAGTTCCTGTGTTGAATATCAAACATCAATATTAAGTATGTCTAATTAACATTTTTTGCCTGTAATAAGTTGATACATGTGGAGTTAGTGAATATTGTCGCATACCTAAGTAGTTGTACTTAAAATAAGATGTGAAATAAGGCATTTAGACTATTCTGAATGTTGCAGTAGCTTTGATTAGGGAAATATTTTGGTATCAGCATGATTATGTAACGAAATGCATGGATGGATTGAGTTGTAAGTATGTTTAAGTAAGTTGAAGTTATATGTGTTAATTTGGCTTAAGGACTGCCCTGCTCTTGCATAATGTTTTCCTATGTATAACTGCCATTAAAATGGTGCATGACGAGGTCATTACTTGGATGAAAGGCATGCTATGCTTGAGGTGTGATTCGAGGCACGTATAAGTGTAGTTAATGCATTAATTTTACTGTTTTTTGATAAAAATGTACTGCATAGCAAGTTGTAAGTGTACATTTCCATTTTTCAAATGCAAAAATGAAGTTAAGTGATTCTACATTTCTGATCTATACCAGATTGGAGGGAAAGTTCCCTTGCATAGCGTGTTCGATTTATCCAAAGCTGTGGCGGTCGGTCGTCTTCAAAGCTTAGATCCTTCAAAAAGAATTGGACAAGTTCAATTGGGATATAATTGGTGTGAAGTGCTCATTCATGTGCCAGTCGATTTTGATGAGGACTTAGTTCGACCAATGTCACAATTCAAAACTATAGGTGAAGCAATTGGTGAGGTGGTAGCGTGGCCTCGAAATCTGGTAAGAATACAAAGCCACTGCCTTCAACTATTAAAATTTAAAGCAAAATTTATATGATAAGTTACCATAATTCAGTTGGTGAATATTTATACTTGTTTTTATTTGCATATAGGTTTTCATGGAGGAGGGCTAGCAATGAAGTTTAAATGGAAATGATAAGTTAGTTTTTGACATTCTGGACTTATATACCTGTCTTCTTAATCTGTGCACGATGTGGGAAATGTGTTTTTGGATCTCTATTTTTGCCTTGAAATGGCTTTTACTTGTGCTTTGATTAGGCAGCTTATTTGGGTGCATTTTGGGGGCAACATATTCCTGTTTTTGGACATATTGGGTGCATTTTAGGTACAGCCTTAAAATGCATTTGAAATGCATTTGGACATACATATTTCTGTTCGAAAGGCATGTATATTCGGGTCAGTGAATAGCAGCAAAATGCCTTTGTACATGTTGTGGATAATTTTTGGTATATGAAATGACAATATTACATTATCCATTTGTATTTCAAATGTCATTTATGCCTTTTTAATTCATTGTATTGGGACAATTACATCATAATAACCGAATTTGGAGACATAATAGGCGTCAAAATAAACCCATTTCGACAAGTGTCACAACAATTTATTTGAGATGCTAAAAGGCGTCGTAAAATGGATATTTCAAGACAATAATAAGTGTCATAACAGTATTTTTGAGAGGCCAAAAAGCGTCATGATACCCACAATTTACGAAAATGAAGGGCGTCTAAACATGTATTTTGAGATGCTAATCGCCGTCACAACACAAATATGAGGACGCCTAAGGCGTCGCAATATACATATAGAGATGCAGATTGAGCGTTGCATAAACTAGTTGACATGTTACAAGGAGTCAAATTACACAATTTCGTGATGCTCGAGAGCATCTCAACAAACCAATAGAGACAACCAAAAGTGTCTTTAAATCGGGTATAATACGACGCCTTCATGCGTCGCGTCAAACACGTATTGCGATGCTTATTTTTGTCATGATACACTGTCGGTTATGGTAGTTAGGATCCTAATATGGCACTGAAAAGCGCCACTACATACTCTGTATAGAGGACGCTTAGAAGCGTCACTACAGCAAAAGATATAGAGACGCCAAAAAGCGTCGCGATATGCTAATGAGGCGGCTACCTACGTAACGCAGTAGGGTAGTGTCACAACAGTGAAAGCGTCGCAATATCCGCGTATTGTGACGCTTTCAGCGTCACAAAAGCCACTAGTAGTGAACTTTGTCATGATAACGGAGTTTTATGTAATGGTATAGATTCTTGGACAACACCCCGTAAATGATACAGAATGAATCAATAGTAAATAAATAAATAAATAAACAGGAGATTATAATAAAAAATTTACTTGAATACTGTAATTTTTTGTTCCACATATATTTGCACAAGAACGAAAATTAACTTCTTTTGCTTTTTGGAGATCTTTTATAATATTCAAGGAAGGGGTGATATACATCTGAATACTCTATATTTAGATCTAATTATAACGTAATTCATTTAAATTGAGAGATTATATTTTAATCTCTATATATCTTGTTTTATCTCAAGGTTCTAACGAAATTTGTAAAAGTGCACTTATGCCCCTAACGTTTGTATGAGTATTACATTGAATATATGACTCAAATTACAAAATCATCCCTACAGTTTACAAATATAAACAGAATTTATCACTACGAATTATGAATTTAACAACAAATCAAGGATATTTTTGAAATGACATAATAGGATCCTAAATGGATTTTAAGGACCACAAACGATTCTTAAAGTTAGGGATTAAAATATAATTTTTAAATTTAGATAAATTGCATTGTAATTAGACCTATAAGGTAGTATCTTAATTTCTTAAGTGTTTAGTTAAGTATATCCAATTTGTCTCTTATGCTCTCGTTTTCTTCCCCTTCTCTCTGTCTGAACTCTACATTCTCACTTTCACTCTTTCAGTCACTCTCTCTTTTCCCTGCAAAGTTTTGCTGCAAGTTTTGATGAAGTTTGTTAAGCATATTGCAGGAACCATAGGAGAACAAAAAGGTTTGGCGGAAACCAATAAAATAACCAGATCGTATACATGTGTAAACATAAAAACTAGTGTAAATTAGACCATAAACTAATTCAATGAAAATGAAAAAAATGACTCATATTAAAAACAACATAAAATTCTGAAGTTTCAATATGATCGTTACAGAAACAATTCATACATTTTTTAAGAAAACAAAACAACTACTAATTCATAACAACTAATTAAGGGCAATGGCTTTACAAATCGGACAAAGGTTCTTGTGCACGAGCCAATTCTTCATACACTCTTGATGGCATATGTGCTTACAGTTATCCAGCATTCCGATTTCATCGTTTTCTTGAAACCCATCTTGACAAACAACCCATACTTCATCGTCGTTTTCATCACGTTTCCCGATGATTCCTGTCCTCATCTTCTTAAGAACGGTCGAACCTCCACTGGATATAATTACTTGGACTAAGATATTCTCATCTTCCAGTAAGTTAGTCCCATCTTGTTGGTGATAAAATTTCGAAGAAAATTCATCCAACGAAGCATCACTGAATATTATCGTCTCATCTTCACTGTTGAATCTTGGCGTAGGCATCAGCAGCCCATAATACGGTGGAAACCTTTGATCACACGAGGAAACGCGACTATACGCCGGAATATTCTCTGAACTCGGCGGTGTCCGGCCATATTGTCCAAGAAACAACAAGTTTCCAAGTACTTCAGTGTGATGGTGGAGGATGGGTGGCGGTGGAGAAGGGAAGAAGGATGTTGGTAAATATCCATGGCTGAAATTTTATTGGTTCTTTTCTGTGTGAGTATTTGAGTTTTTGTTACTTGTGTTATGCGTCAGTGGTTTTTATAAAGAATAAATGATAATTATGGAAGTATTCTGGAATTAATTATTCTATCATAAATAAGGAAATTAGAGATTTTGTTCTGATATTAGTTGAAAAATATATGGAAATTAATCTTTCATTAAATCTCCTATCATAAAAGCAATTAAATAAGACCTCGACATAAAAGGAAATAACACCCTCTAAAGTTGCTTGGAGGCTACGAAGTATTACCAAAATAAATCCTAGACGATATATCATAAAAGGAAATAAGTCGCTTTAATTACAGGATCCAATTTGATTATCCAAAACTTTTAATTTCCTAATTAGACAACTAATTTTGTTTGAAAGCAAATTTTTTAAAGTTTTGCTTGGAGACTACCAAGTGTCGGATTATCCAAGTCTCTTTACCAAAATAAATCCTAGATATAATATACAATGGATAGATATAGATACCATGATATGAATAAAATACAGTACAAAATCCAACCGAAATTACAGCTTGTGAGACTGACCAATTACTAAATCCAGTTAATTTTTGGAAATATACATGTGATGTAGCGTGTTCGGATACCAAATATTTGGAACTAATTCGTGCTTATAAAAACAGTCGAATTATGAAACTGAACTGATAAAATAACCAAATCAAACATGATGAGTTAGTATAAACATTTCAAATCAATTAATACGAAATTCCATTATTTCAACGTCTTGTTAGGGGGATCAATTTCATTAATTACATGAGTTTTGAAATAATCGCATCCAATATGAACAAAGGAATTGATATGGTACTAAAAAATTCCAATTTTTCCAATTAAGTATATTGTAAAACCAAAGTGAAAAATGTTACTATAATTCGGTTGTGAACATAAACAATATAATCCAACACGAACACATTCCTTAAAATTCCTTAAAAATATACAAAGTACTTGTCTTCAACAAAACCCAATAACATTCAGGCCTGTAGCCTTACAAAAAGGACAAGTATTCTTGTGCATGAGCCACTTCATACACTCCGCATGAAACTGATGATGCCCACAATTATGAAGAATCGGAACAACATTCTCCTTTCCTTGACGATAGGGACGATACAAATCATCCCAACAAACAACACATACTTCTTCATCGTCGTCGTCATCCCCGTCAATTTTAATGATGTTTCTTACTTTCATGTTCTCGAAAATGGTCTCTTCCGACAGACGGTCATTGGAGATTCCTCCATCGTCGTCCGACCAATCAAACGCTCTAACAAGTTCCTCCCACGGATTTAGTATCAATCTTCCCACAAATACTCCATCGTCCGACAAATCAAATGCTCTAGCAAGTTCCTCCCACGGATTTTGTATCGATCTTCCTGTGAATATCACAGCAGTAGAATTTAGTATCGATGTCGCCGGCGAAGGGCTGACCGAGATGGACGGGCGGCGGTTTGGTTTGGGCGGAGGATGGAACTGGTATATCTTTGGGGATTATTGTGTTGAGTTCTTGGAGGGGCCATGGAGGTTTACGTTGTTTCGTAAGATACTTGATTGTTGTTTATATAGGTTATTGGTTAATCATATTATCATATATTATTAGGAAACGGTCTTAATAGAAGTCTAAAATACTAAGGTAATACGAATCATGTTATTCTATTCGAACCGGCCAGGATCGGTAATCCTGTACTCTAGACAAATCTCATTGAAATTTTATTAGGTTAATTTTATTTTAAACGGGTATTCATATCGAACAATTTAGGTAGTTTTCAAATATTAGACTTTTAATTTTTTTTAAACTCAAACTCTCAAAGGAGAATATTATTGAAAATCAAAAGCAATAATAACAAAAAATACAAGGAATAACAGGAAAATTAACGCAGGCCGAAGCCGCAATTCCAACAGCTTTGTGAGCTATTATATTAGCATCATGTTTAATAGAAGAAACAGGCTCCTCGAAGTTGAAGATCCGATCTGGGTGAAGTTTCGTCGCCACCTTTTCTCCGGATTGACAAGAACACTTTAGCCTACAACAGATAACTCGGCCAAAGACAAAACTTCCGTAGCCAAAGACAAAACTTCCATACGGAAGCACAAAACTTCCATACGGAAGAGATAAAAAAATTGAAACATAAAAGAAAAAAACACAAACCGTATCGACATAACAGATGTGAGAATCTGACAGCAGAATATAATTGAATCAATCCGACAGTAAAGCATAGTATTCTCCACCGCCGGATTGAAAGTTTTAATTGATTGATTACTTTGTCAATCACGTAGATTAGGGTTTTGATTTTTGAGAGAGTTTGAGAGAGAATATTTTAGGGGTTTGTAAATCACGGAGAAACGGTTAGACTTTTAATTAATTGCTTATATTAACATGACATGCCTCAAACCTCCACGGTGGAATCCCTCATATAAACTACCAAGGGATAATTTGCAATTGTACCTCTAATTTAAATTAATATTCTAGAAAGGGATAATTTGCAATTTTATCTCTAATTTAAATTAATATTCTAGCAATTTAAGAACAAAAATCGATGATAAATGGCAATGAAAATAATTGTGCACACGAAAGTCGGGGTTATATATAGTTCTGACTTCTGATTGCTCTCTATTTCATTGCCCATACTATAAATAAGTTTTAAAATATTATATATTTAACATGAAATATAATTATCCAAGTTCTACAATTAGCTAGAAAAAAATTATTTTAATTACTTATTTATCTTAGAGAGAATTATATCAAATTAGCCTGCATTTAGACTTAATTACAATGCAATTCATTATTATCAAAAAATTACATTTTGATTCCCATAAATCTTGTTTGGTCTGAGATCCCTTAACGGAATTTGTAAATGTATACTTTAAAAGAAAATATATTAAAACTCACAACTATAAGATAAAAATTCATTTTTTTTATAGCTTATTTCCATAGATCGAGTCGACGAATTAGGGTGTAAAGATTTTTCTACAAATAGCAACTGCCGCTTATGGTGTAAAATTCTTCTTACTAATGATAATTGCATTTTAAGAGACTCAAACGCGAGACCTCTAATTAAATTAGTATAACATCAAACCGCTAAACTATACGACTCGATTATTTCATTAACTTAGTTACATTACATGAAAATATTATAAGAACCTATATAAATCATGTCGCGAGTTTATATA
>JBBMKE010331398.1:0-13360 GCA_037834125.1 Lippia alba | reverse complement strand
AAAGTAGAAAAAGGTAAACAATAATGAAATAGGTAATTATTTTGTTAGTTGACTAACAATGGGACTAATCTTGCAACGTTTTAGAATCAAATGAGATGTATTTTGCAATTTTAAACTAATGGGACCATTATTGCAACCTTTTAGAATCCAATGGGATGTGGCCAATGGGACTTTTATTGCAACGGTTTGACTCTAATGGGACTAAAATTGCAATTTTCCCTATTTTATTTAATAGGGTGGGGTTAGGTATGTTTACGTGTAGATCCCCTTTAGTTTAAAGAATTACACGTTTATCCCTTGTAGTTTGTTAATGGATTACAAAACACACCCCTCCGTTGGGCTCTGTTGGGTATTTAACTATTTTTTTCCATTAAAATGTTGATGTATAGTATTGAACCTTATTAAACCGATCAATATGGAACCATTGGCACAATTAATTGCCGAGGTTGACGGTGCGTTGGCTTCGATACTACATCTAATGAAAATCTTAACTGAAAACATTTTAATTCCAAGTAGAGCCTAGTGTTGTAACCCATTAACAAATAACATGGGGTGGAAGTGTAATTTCTGAAAGAAGGAAGGTCTATATGTAAATATGCCTAACTACAAGGGGTCTATAGGTAATTTAACCCTATTTTATTATGTTAACTTGTGCTGAAAATAATTTATTTTTTACTCAACTATTACTCCTTTAGAACGTTCATTTACAGATACAATTCACTTGAGAAAGGGTACTCATTACTGAAATTCAAAGTATCACGAAAACAGAAAAACATTATGGTTTTCGTCTGAAAGTTAAAATACAAATGGACGAGCATAGAAATGTAGGAGTTTTAGGTTTGTTCATGAGGATCTGCAAAATAATTACACTTACATCCAATCTATAAACAAAAAATTACACTTAGCTCCATCAAGAAGCTTTGATTTAAGGTTGCGTAATATCTATTCGATTTCAAAAATATTCCAGATAACAGTACCTGTGAAGAAGATAAGAGGAGCTTATGAGAGTGAGAACGTGAAGAATCCAGAGCAGAAATACATACAAGTTGTGACTCACGACAATTTTGAGTTTTGGTTCATGGGATTCGTGAGGTACGAAAAGGCCTTCATCAATCTTCAGAAAGCCATATCCTTGTCCAGATAGATCAAGAAACACATTTGATGGGGTCTTTTTTGTTTTCTTTTTGTCTTTGTTAGGAAATTTGTGAGCAATATATATATTAGTTTGCCTATTTTAATGATGTTGTGTTACAAGAATCAAAAGTGGATGTTGATGCAAAGGGAAATACATTTGAATTGATGTGTTAGTTAGAGGATGTTCGACATGGGATCTCGTGTTTCTGCTCTGTGCATGTTTTATTTCTTGTTTCACTTACTGCAGGGGTCGAGTGTATTGGTAGTCGGCCTTGATTAGGAAGAAAAGAAGCAACTAAGATATGGTCGAGTGTATTGGTAGTCGGTTTTGATTAGAAGAAAAGAAGCAATTAAGATATGCAAAAATAATTCGATGCTCACACATTTCATGGGGAAAAATAAAAAACATAAACCATGGTTGTGGCAAGAGGTAATTTGAATATTATCTCTTTTAATTTGAATTATTTGGTGATCCTCTGATCGATAAAGAGAATAATATTGTTGCTACTAAATTATAAGCTGCAAAATATACCAGAAACACCATAATAATCTATATTAAAATTTTGGAAAAATTACATTGTACTACCCTGAGGTTTGCCATAATTACAAATAGATCCCTATTCTTTGTGTAATTACGGTCAAGTTCCTATACTTTTATTTTCGTATGAGGTCCATAACGGACGTTAGTGTTCCGTCAAGGTTTATAATTATGGCAAACCTCAAGGTAGTACAATGTAATTATCCTTGAAATTTTACATGACAAGTTTTCGGCACAATGTTTGATACAAATATCTAACATAATACGATACGATAAAATAATATTTTAAGAATTGTTGGTATATTATATATAATGATAATAGTAGTACTATTCATATAATGAACTATTGATCTTCCCTTCCATTCATGAATCGCTGTTAAACAAGAAATTATATAATTAAGTTGGATTAGTGAATTATGAGTGATTATGGAATACGGAAAACAAGGGATAATTGGTAGTAGTTTTGACGTACTCAAAACTTTCCTCATGTTTCAAATAATATAAAAGTATAAAACCTTTCCAGAGGTCCAAAATTTAGCCTAAACTATTAGAGTGTCGGTAAATTTTAAAAATAATTATTTATAAAATAAATGTTCATTTTCAATAGTTTTGAGATATTTGAAATTTCTACTTATGTTAAGAAGAAATAAGAAGGAATTCAGAAGTACTCCAAGAACTTTTTGTTTCTACTTGTAATTTATAAATTATACAATTTTCTAAATTTATTTAAAATTTTAGTTTAATAATAATATCCTTATTAAAATATTAATATTCTTAAATTAACATTTTTCATTATGTCACCGTCAAAAAAGATATTTTACATTATGTTCATCACATATTTTCCTTTTTTAGTGGTTATATTTTTGTTTTTCTCCTCCGATCAAAATTTTGTAATCTCAAAATGTTTCATAGTTAAAAAATCTGCAATTACTGGTAATTTTTTCTCTTTCTTAATATTTCATAAATTTATAAATAAAAAAATATATAGAGTATACTTTTGATTAATTATTAAAAATCTTATACAAATTTAAATAATTTATATATTAATATAATACTTCAAATCATATTATAATATCAAAAATATTTCAAAATAAAATTATTATAAAAATTAAAAATAATTGTCAATTTTTCTCTGCAAACACTCAACTTATTATTTTTTTTACTTATCATTTATTTTTACAACACCTAAATTTTTTACTATACATTGTAATTTTTTCTAACTTTCACTTCTATATTATAGAGTAAATTTTGCAAATGCACCCTAATCACGAGTCTAGTAAGTACTAAGTATCAAGGGGCAACTAAATATTTATTTAAAATTAAAAATGACATCCTCGCAATGTATCAATGCAGATATAAATAATATCGAATTTGTAACATGGAAAGTTCTGATAGATTCTCAAACAAGGTAGAAAAAATTTATGTAAATCGGTCACATCACTTACATCTCATTACCATAATGTTGAAATACAAATGGTACAATAAAACTCGGAAAGACGACGTAGGCAATAATCACGATCGAGAAAGTCAAGAATGGATAAACAGGATGATGTTTATCATGAAATATGTGGTTTATGCCACTTATTAAGTATAGCCGGCCACTTGGAGGATTGACGAGATTACTATTATTAATTAACTAAAGTAAACTCATAAAATTCATCCAATAACTTTTAGGGCAAATTACATTCAGGTACCTGAGGGTTGCCCTAATTACAAATCAATTCCTCTTCTTTCGATAATTATATATTAATCCTTAAAAATATTGTTTCAATTACATATTAACCTCTAGAGAATGACTGATTTGTAATTGAAACAATGTTTTTAGGTATTAATATGTAATTATCAAAAGAAGAGGGACTGATTTATAATTAGGACAAAACTCAGAATACCTGAATGTAATTTTCCCTAACTTTTATCTTTTCGAACTTCGACTCCCTTCTATTCCAAACTTTCAATTTTTATTTTTTAATTTAATATTTTTTTATAATTTTAGTCTAATTTTAATCCAAATTATATAAAATTTCTGAATTGATTCACGTGTTATTAATTCAGGCCAATTTTACGAATATGCACATGACTCGACGAATAATTGTGCAATATCTGATTAATTGTGATAAAAAAGAATAAAACATACATAGTTTTTTTGGTCACGTCATACAGCACGCATAGTATAAAAGGGTGAAAGTATTTACATTTCAATAATCTAAAAATATGTCCACATCTATAGCTTTAATTAAATTTGTTCTTTAAATATTATTATGCTAAATCCCAATATAAAACCTAGTAATATGCATTTATTCAACGCTATGTAACATCGCAAACCTAACTATAACCTAAATTACGTAAGTGTGTAAAAATCCCGTTACCAGATATAATGTCAAAATTAGAGATTCTCTCGTAATAAATAATGATTAATGACTAACATAATCTACTCTCCAGAGTGAAAACTCTTCATAATTTATGCAAGATTTTGCATGAAATCTTTCTATCAGTCTTATTTCACCTATAAAAGCAGCATTCACTAGGATTGTCCGAGTCTGTCACTTGCGAACAATTATATATCAAAGACAAGAATTCCTCATCCATCTATCCCCAAACAGTTTGTGCAAGAATATGACTAACTTGCAGGTCTTTTGCATATTGGTGATCATTGCAGCCCTTTTTTCAGGTAGTAACTTTAATTTTCCAGTTTTTCCTTTGGCTAAACTCGATTATTGTGATGATTCCTATATTACTTTTCATTTACGTTCATTTTCGTCTCCAATACTTCAAGTGATGATCTAGATCACTATTATGCGAATTAAATAACGACACTCCTGAAGGGCCAACGCCCCGACGGGGGGCTAATAAGCATAAAAGAATAACTAATGATTTGTGCACTTATCACTTTTTTTAGAGAATTTTGGCTAGAAAGTTATTTGCTTTGAGGAACTATCATGATATTAAGAAAATGTTCGGCTGAGTTTATAACTCTTGAAAAAGTTTTTAAGATTAGAAACAGTAGATCACTTAGTTAAGGTTTAGGGTTTGATCTTAACTAACTAGACTGGGAAGATCCCCCATGTTAGGTCTTAATATAGCACCGAACTCGGAAACATCTCACAACCCGCCAACGATTATAAACTCCTTAAGATAAGCTTAATCAAACACCCTTACACTCGAAAGATTGGGGATAGAAAGCCACCAATTAAAATTCGGAAACTATTAGGTTTGATCTAATTATAATTCAATCTCTATTCGGTGTGTTTTTACTATGTAATCCCTAAACTTTATATTTCGTTCGAGATTTCTGATGTCCATTAGGGTTTTGTTAGATTGGTCAGTTTTCTTTTTCAAATTATCCCTAAATTTATTAGGATTTTTTTGATAGAAATTTATTACAAATACATTCCTACTGTTTCTTTTTAGTTACAAAATGATCCGTGTAATTTTTTGGAATTTGGAAAGGACATTTGATCAACATAACGGAACCCAACGTATATCGGGACTTCAAATAGAATGTAAAATTTAGGAATTGTATGATAAATACACAAAGAATATGAAGCGTGTTATAATTAAGCTAATTTTGAGGATAGTTAGATATAATTTTTCCATTATAAATAATTCATTTAAATTTTATTAACACTTTTTTTTTCTGTTCTCATTTATGATCTTTACAAAATTAAATTAAACAAAAATGCCAATAAATGCTGGAATATTGATTAATAACCTTTGTACAGTGCAGATGAGATGTTCTGTGGCTGCAGAAAATAAGGCTGAGTGCTACGAGATACATCCTGAAATATTGTGTGATAGAGGAGACCCTACCAAGTGTTCGGACTTCTGCAAGAACAAATTTGAACCTTCAACAACTGTTCAATGTATTGAAAATGTTGGGTTTATAGGTCCTTTCTGCGTCTGCAATGATTGTCCTAAGTTGTAATTTTATTGAATTTTAGCCTTTATTCATAGGCTTCTCACCTGCTGAGTAAGAAAAACCATTGTTTCCAGAAAAGCTCACAATCAATTAATCGTAATATCTGGTACATGGGAATATGTTATTTTACTATGATTTTAATTCATATATATTACCGGAGTTACTAAATATATATTTTTTCTATTTCAAATTATTAGTTTGTTTGAAATCCGTCCAAAATCCGCGGGTATAAAATTTCATGTTAGAGAGGCACTTTTCCTATTAGAAACTCATCAATATATTGGGGGTTTCCAACATGTTTCCGATAAGTTCGAAATTAAATTTGATAGTGTTTTTAGTGAAAAATTCTATAATAAAATGAAAGAAGGGTGAACACGTACAAGAAAAAAATGATGAGAGATGGAAAGACAATTAAAAAAATAAATAAATTATTGGACACATGCAAACACACTAATATGGAAGGACTGAAATGAGAAAACTTTTCGTCTCTTTGTAATGAAAAAGTCGGCCACATTAAAAGAAACACCAAAAAGTTTAAAATGAGTAGAGACGATGAACAAGCATTAATTGAGGGAACCGAGACTGGAGCGCTACTTCAAGCCCATTCTCCCATCATCGTTTTCTTGTCGGAAATGAAGTGCCGTTATCGAAGAATTGAATATCTGAAGTCTAAATTCAACATGTTTGGAGTAGGGGTGGATGCCACGGGCCGGAGTGGAGGTCACGCCTTGTTGTGGCAGAAAGAGATCGATGTTACCCTTCTCAGCTTTAGCCATAACCATATTGATGTTGTTTTTTCTTTTGATTCTGACAAACCTTGTTGGCGCCTCACTGGCTTTTATGGTAATCCAGAGCATTCCCGGCGACATGAGTCATGGAAAATCCTAACCCATTTGGGCAATCTGTTTAACATGCCCTGGATATGCGGGGGTGACTTCAATGAAATTCTTTTCAGCTCTAAAAAAAGTGGAGGAGAACCCCGACAACCTGGCCTCATCAATGCCTTCCGACACTGCATAGCCTCCTGCTGTCTCACTGACCTCGTTATGAAGGTTTGCCTTTCACTTGGTCAAATAATAATAAGTTTCCTGACACAATTTAGGAATGCTTGGACAGATGTTTCGCAACTCAAACCTAGGTTAATTCTTTCCCATCTTTCCATGTCTCTCACCCTGCCTCTGTCAATTCGGATCATGTACCTATTCTGGTCTCTCTTTATTCTCAACAGACCACCAGTACCCCGATCGGAAAATGAGCTTCAAGTTTTAAGCTATGTGGCTTCGTCACAATGATTACGATGAAGTAGTTGCTAACAGTTGGGACACCACTTCTGTTCTTCGCGGCGCCGGTGCTGTTTGGAAAAAAACTTGCTAATTGTCGCTCAGCTCTTGCTCATTGGAAAAAAAATGGATTTCATGGATCCGAAGAAACACATTGAAAAGCTGGAGACTAGACTCTTTGAATCCGAGATGGCCTTATCACTGACTATACAAAGCAAGAGGAAAGGAGGATCAAAGATGATATTGACGAATGCTATACTCGGGAGGAAGTCAAGTGGAAACAGAGGGCAAAGTCTCATTGGTTACTTGAAGGTGACCGGAACACATCTTATTTCCACTCTCGGGCATCTAATAGGCAGAGGAAAAATAAAATTTCGAAGCTTAAAGATGAGCATGACATTTGGAGGGATTCTAAGCATGAGATAAAAGAAGTGGTTGAGAAATACTTTGTTGACTTGTTCACCTCGAGCCTGCCTTCTTTGGAGGAGATAGAAAGTACTACCGATTGCTTGGAACGATGAGTCATGCCTGACATGAACTCTAGCTTGAGCGCTCCGTTCGCTGCAACAAAGATCGACAAAGCTCTATCCAAATAGCTCCTCTTAAATCACCTGGCCCGGATAGCATGCCTCCAATCTTCTTCCAGAAATATTTGTCTTTTATTCGTCCTGATGTTATTGATTGTACTCTTGACTTCTTGAATCATGGTCGATCATCTAGTCATATGCATCATACTAACATTGTCCTAATACCAAAATGTAAATCTCCCGAGTCAATGTCATAACTTCGTCCCATTAGTCTTTGCACTGTTATCTATAAATTGGCCTCTAAAGCTATCACTAATAGAGTCAAACCTTTCATGCATCACATTATTTCTCATTCGCAGAGTGCTTTTGTCCCCGGTCGCCTTATCACTGATAACGTTCTTGTTGCTATTGAGTTGAATCGTTACATTAAGCACAGGAAATCTGGCGGAGAGGGACTCATTGCCCTCAAACTTGACATGAGTAAGGCATATGACCACGTGGAATGGTACTTCTTGGAACGAGTTCTCCTGAGGTTAGGCTTTTGTGCTTCTTTTATGGAAATCATCATGCGTTGCATTTCTTCTGTTACTTACTCATTTGTTCTTAATGGTTTCCATTTCGGCCATATTACTCCTAAATGGGATCTCCATCAAGGAGACCCTTTGTCTCCTTATTTGTTCCTTTTTTGTGCAGAGGTATTTACTCGGCATTTACTGCTCGATCGTCGTATTCAAGGAGTTTCTATATGCAGATGGGCCCCTAGTATTTCCCACTTGTTTTTCGCTGACGATACCTTGATTTTTGCTAAGGCTAATGCTGATTCGGTTGAAGGAATTCGTGGTGTGCTACGCATTTATGAAAGAGTCTCTGGCCAATCGTGAACTACCAAAAATCCTCAGTTGTTTTTAGCCTGAATGTCACAAATAACACCTAGGAGAGACTTACTCACCATCTTGGGGTGTCTAAGGTCCTTAAGCATGATAAATATCTGGGCTTACCAACTGTTGTAGGCACAAGGAAAAAAAAAGTTTTTGACAACATTCTTGAGCGTGTTTGGGCTAAGATTCAAGGATGGTCTCAGAAGTTCCTATCCCAAGCCGGGAGAGAAATACTCATTAAGGCAATCCTTCAAGCAATACCGCTTTACTCCATGAGCTGCTTCTATTTGCCAGACTCGCTTCTTTCCGATATTGAGAGGATGATCAGGGACTTCTGGTGGAATAATGGGAATAAGGACAAAATACACTGGGTTAATTGACAGCGTTTGTGTGAAAGCAAGAAGATTGGTGAATTGGTTTTCGTAATCTCAAAGCTTTCAACTTAGCTCTTCTGGTAAAACAGTGCGGGAGAATCACTTCAAACCCGACTGCCTGCTAACACAACTTTTGAAAGCGCTTTATTTTGCCCGTACCGATTTTTGTAAAGCTTTTATTGGGTACAAACCTTCTCTTACGTGGAGAAGCGTCATTGCGGCGTGCCCGGTTTTTCTAGCAGGTAATAGATGGAGGGTCGGTAACGGTAATTCTATTCGGATTTGGCATGATCAATGGATCCCACATCCAAACAATTTCAAACCACTTTCCCCAGTTAACACTTCGGTCACTTTTGTAAAAGACCTACTTGACCATGATGCAGCAACTGGAACATTGACCTTATTCAGAGGATTTTCGTCCTAGTGGGCTATGAGCTTATTCTTTCTATTCCTCCTAGCAACCCTTTATATCAGGACAAAATTATTTGACATTTCACTAAATATCGACTCTTCTCCGTTAAGAGTGCGTATTATGTCGCTCTTTCTTTGCTCCCATGAAGGAATCACAACGCTGGCCCCTCGTCTAATTCTGATTGGTCATTCATTTGGTCAGCTAAGGTTACTCCTAAAATAAAGGCCTTCATTTGGCGTCTCTGTTCCAACGCCCTTGCCACGTCCACAAATCTCCACCGTTGTCGTTGTTCTCCATATCAGCTTTGCCCGTTCTGTGATGGTTCTCCCGAAGACTTTCCTCACCTCTTCTTTTTTTGTGATTTTGCTCGTTAGATTTGGGCTCTCTCCAACCTCCCAACAGCTTCCATCTCCTTCCGTGGTGGTGATGTTCTCAATTGGATATCATCTGTTTCGCAGACTCTTGACCATAGGGAGGCAGCACTCTTTTTTACTATCTTATGGACATATTGGTGGTTCCGGAATGTTAAAGTTTTTGAGGAAAAAAAGGTCCTTCCGGGGGATGCTATTAACTTCGCCAGGACTTTTAGCTCAACCTTTCTCGACAGTACCCGTCTGCAGCCTCTTTTTTCTTCCCCTCAAGCTCAAGTGAAATGGCTGCCAGCGCCTTGGGATTCTCTAAAAATCAATTTTGATGGGGCAACCTTTCTAACTCATGAGAGGTTGGTATTGGGGTAGTGGCTCGTGACTCAAATGGTGCTTGCGTTGGACTCATTTCCTTGGTCGTTTCAGTACTGAGATTGTTGAAAGTTTGGCTACTCGTGCTGCTGTGGAGTTAGCTCGCAAAGTGGGTTGGATGTCGATCATCTTGGAAGGTGATTGCTTGAACATTATTAATAAGATTGCGGACTCACGAGATGACTGTTCGGATTCAGGGAATATTGTTTCGGATGTTCGCCATCTGCTTTCACTTCTCCCCACTTCCTCTCTTTTATACATTCGTAGGACTGGCAACATGGTAGCTCACTGGCTTGCACGTAATGCTCTCTCTTTCCAGGAAGGAACTGATAATCTTCCTGATGCAGTTGAGTGCCTTCTACTTGCTGATCTTGCAGCTTGATTTGGGTGCTATCTGTTGTTGCCTGTTGTTTTTTCACTCTTTTGTGCTGTGTAGCTGTTATTTTGGCTTGTCTTTTGGCGCCTTAGGTGCGCCATCTGTTGAAAAAAAAAAAGACTGGAGCGCTAAATATGCATATATAAATGTACGTAAACAACATAATATATAAGAACATATAAAAATGATCCTTGGATCATGACGTTATGCTTGTACGTTTGGTTTTCGGTTGTTTATATATGAGATGGGGACCTCGTAAACAATCTCACGGTCTTTCTGGCCGGTTCCTTTTAAAAAAAAGAACACATAAAAATGTATTTTTTTTATAATAATTTGATCGCCTAATTTCTCTAGGATTTGATCACCACCCAGCCGTCGGCCCAATATTTTTTAAGGATTTGATCGCCTAATTTCTCTAGGAATTTTCCTACAGTAGAGTGAATTATTTGGAAAATGACATTTTTTATGAATATCATGATTTTGAAGATTATACATAAGAGATTAGTATTCTTTATTTATTTTGATGAACATTTTTCACTTTTAGGATCTTTTTCTTTGTACCTTTTTATTCTATTTTGTTGAGGTAGGGCCTCCTATGGACTTCTCTTTATTTTTATGTTAAAAAACAAAATATTATGAAATAATTAAAACAACGGGGGAAGTAGGAAATGGCTGCAAATAATTTTTAAGAATTAAGTGTAATTGTATTGAACACATAAAGGCAATGTTTTCAAGATCGAACCGGTGGATGAATCGATAGGTTTACTTGTCACTGACACAACCGGTTCGACCAGAGAACAAATATATTGCTGATTTGTTCTTTCGAAATTTAATAAAATTACATTTCTATTTCATTTTGTATAGTAAATCCAACTTTAAAAAGTAGTAATTAATATGCATTTATTCAAGGACTTGGCTTATAATATAGAAAGCCAAAATACCTAAAATACAGAAATATGGAACTGTATAAAACTCCCGTGTAAAATATAGAGTCAAAATTACAGATATCCTCATAATAAATAATAATTAATGACAACATAATCTGCCCTCCAAAATCAAAATATTTGTAAGATTATCTATATTAATTCTATACACATTCTTGTTTCACCTATAAAAGCAGCACTAGAATTGTGCGAGTCTTTCACTTGCGAATTCTCAACAAACTCAACTATATATCAAGGATCAAGAAC
The DNA here is from genome assembly GCA_037834125.1 of Lippia alba. Taxonomy (NCBI): domain Eukaryota; kingdom Viridiplantae; phylum Streptophyta; class Magnoliopsida; order Lamiales; family Verbenaceae; genus Lippia; species Lippia alba. The sequence continues at coordinate 1,998 of JBBMKE010331398.1, read as the reverse complement.
TCCTCATTAATCTCCAAACTATCAAGCATGTGGCTAAATTGCAGTCTTTAATTTGCATATTGGCGATTGCAGCCCTTTTTTTCAGGTAATAACTTTAACTTTTTCTTTTTTTGCCTTTTGGGTTTAGGGGGTGGGAGTGTAAATGTTAGAAATAATTCCAATTTTAATCATTTACAAATATGCATTTTCGTACCCAATATTTCAAGTGATAGCCGACTCTGAACTCCGATCCCTAATGATAAATTAAACCAAAAAACGATTGTCTTTGCCCAACGAAAACTCTAACTCACTATCAGCCGAATTAAACTTTTAATATATGGATTTGAAGTAGATTAAACTTGTTTTCATTTTCTTATTTATAATCTTTGCAAAATTAAACAAAAATGCAAGAAATAAAAGGAAATTAAATTGATTATTAATATTCTTTGTGTAGTGGAGATGACATTTGCTATTGTTGCTGAGAAGAAAGATCCATGCATTCTGATATATCCTGAACTTCCGTGTACTGGAGTAAACCCTACTAAGGCATGTTCAGATTACTGCAAGAACAAATTTGGAGAATCAACAATTGCGAAATATATCGGTTCTGCATGCTATTGCAATATTTCTGCTTAATTAATGTAAATTTATCTAAATAATAGAGCCTTTATTCATAGGCTTCTTTAATTTCTCTGCTGAATAAGAAAGATCATTGTTTTGGCAATGCTCTCAATCAGTTTACCTGTATTAATATCCGGTACATGGAAATAATGTATTATTTTACTATGGTTCTTAAGTCATATTATCGGAGTTATTAGATGTATTTTTTCCATTTCAAATTATTATTTTGTCGGGAGCCCGTTGAAAGTCCGTTGGTACGTATGATTTTTCATGTTTGTTTCGGAAACTCATTGTCATAGGTGATTTCCAAAATGTTTCCGATGAGAACGTTACGTGGAATTTGTAAGATTTTAACTAGAATATTATAGCAAAATAAAACAATTGTGAACATGTAAAAGAGAAAAATAATAAGGAGAGATGGACCGGAAAGAAGATAAAAATAAAAGAATTAGTGTTCATCGAAACACTAAGAAGCTACCGGAACAGTATAATTACTAAATGATAAACAAAGTGTTGGCCTTACACACCCTTACCTGGATGGTTCAAGCATGCAAAGTAAATAAGATATCAATTTTGGCTATGAAAGCAAAACCCAATTTGGTGAAGTAAAAGGTAGCTCATGGTTAATTAGCAAATATTTCACCGTTCATAACCAGGTTTTGATTGATTACTAGGTAAACTTATCCTAAGTCATCAAAGTTGAAATACAAAGTAAAACCCAAATAAAATGATGCAAGTAAAATTTGGAAGTCGAAGAAATAACATGACTAAAAACAAATAGGAGAGTTATTAAATATTGAATTATGCTTTCCATTGGAAAAAAAGTTTATCATAGAATTACATAAGCACAATTATATATAGTATGAAAATATAATTCATGACAAAAAATCATTGTTGCCACAAAAAGTAGTAATTTTAATAATGGGATGTCACAAATCTTAGTGAATATGTATCATGATTAAATTTTTATGTAATTGGTGACGATTTCTTTTCTGTTTTTTAAAATCAAGTTATCTATTCATCGACTATAATGACTAGTTCCCTCGTTGAATTGTAGACACCTTATAAGATGGGATAATTGGTCAGAAATTTAAAATTCCTTCATACCCAAGTCAGGATTTGAAACTCCTAAACTTTGATTAAGAATAGTGACAATTCCAAATGTTAAATATTAACGTTTTTTAATTATTTGGTGATAAAAGAAAGAAAAATTACATTTGACTACCCTGTTAGATAGGATAATTACAATGCAATCCATGTTTATTCGAAAATTATAATTTAGCCCCTAAATATTATGGACTGTTTGTGATCCCTCTATTCCTTAGGGTTCCGTTAGATCCCCAAGGACTGCATTGTTATATGTGTAATACATAGGGATCGTTTTGTTGGAATATGTAT
>JBBMKE010331179.1:0-13363 GCA_037834125.1 Lippia alba | reverse complement strand
CCAAGAAAAGGACTTATGATTCGATCTTCCCCTTATATCACTACCACGATTCCAAATCTCTATTATATGATATTTCTGTTTAACTTATGTATGCCACTAAGGTATGCAAGACATTTGTACAACTATGTAGTGGAACATATTATACGTCACGATATCACTATGTAAATGTATCATTCATTCAAATAGTTAATAATAAGTGAGATATAAAAAAAATGTTTATTATACCTTTTCGAAACTATTAAATGAACACATAATTTAAAATTTTTAATCTGCTAATACTAATATCATTAAATATTTAAACTTTCTAAAGCATCCCCTCACATGCAGGTGGGATTACTTTTTTTTTTATGGCTTTATAATTAAATGTATTTATTTTTATTTTTTTTGGTAATTAAGTAATGGTGAGATTCAAACTCAAAACCTTTTTGATTTGGATTATAATACCATTTTGAATGACCATATTCAATAAAAACAACTAATTTAAACTCGTCAAGAAAGAGAACCAATATTCGAAGCAAAAATAGATATGTAAAGTTGAGTCGTCGAACGGGATTAACTACACTCGTGTTGGTAGTTAAACTCAAATTTAAATCTATATGGTTCTTTATTTTAGTTTCTGTTTTTCTTTTATTTTATTCTGTTTGATTTTTTTTATTATTTTCTTTTTGTATTAGTTTTTTTATCTACAGTGTGTATCTAAACAAAAAAATTTGTTCACCGTAATATGAATGCTATAGCTCACATATTATTTAAAAATCCGGCCGGAGCTTACGTAGGTTCCAGAAATATTTTCCTCCATCTAATTTGGATTCTGTAATTTCATATCCATCTTGATTTATTTTATTTTATTATGATCATAAGCATGGGCACCCATCATTTATGGAAAAAACTTACGCTTTCTTTTATAATTTTCGGAAGAAAGGTTATGGTTCGTACACATAGCCATTGAATGAAAGGGAGACTGAATTAATTAATTTAAATTATACTCTATAATTAGTTGCTAATTAAACTTGTCCTTTGCTTTTTATTCAGTTGGGCTACTAAAAGTCTAGAATATATGAATTTATAGGACATCTTTACCTCGTATTCTATTTTGGACATAATTTCATTTACGCTGAATTAATTAATTTAAGTTATACTCTATAATTAGTTGCTAATTAAACTTGTCCTTTGCTTTTTATTCAGTTGGGCTACTAAAAGTCTAGAATGTATGAATTTATAGGACATCTTTACCTCGTATTCTATTTTGGACATAATTTCATTTATGCATGTTCCAAACATTAGTACAATAACTATAAGGCGCTACGTAGAGTACTTTTACATGTTTTGATTACTACAAAATTAAATAAAATATTTTTTTGTTTTTTTTAACTTCCGAAGAATTATAACTTTTAGTTACATGTTACTTATTAAAAAATAATTTTATTTATTAAATGTTCTTTTATCAGGACAATGACTCTGGATTCGAATCATTCTGACCATTCTAGGAGTGTGGATTAAAAAAATTAAAAAACTAATGTTATTTGTTAAAAAATAATATCAATTTAAATGTTGTGAAATTTAAAGTTCTACCTTGCACGCCCTACTCAGCTCTCCATAATTACAAACAGAAAAATTACAATATTCTTAGCTTTAGGTTTGGGACACCTAATTGTACGCACCAGTATACATATGTTTTCTTCTATAAAAAATGCTTTTTGCTCTATTTTATATTTTCAATTTCCTTTTTTTTAAACTTTTTTGGGCGGGGTGGGGGTTATACATTTGATTCTTGTAAATTTTGTCTTCAATAATTAACTTGAATGAGGTCTCCTCTGAAAAGGGTTTCAGACGAAATTCAAATGCAGCAACAGTTGTATTTGATTTTTTAATCGATTATAAAGTAAATATAACTTGTGATAATTCTATTTTATCTATTTTATTAATACATATTTGATTAATGGTAAGCGTAAATTTAATTATCATGTTATAAATTTGGGTCCAACTAATTTTAATTACAAACTAAATACATAATTATCATATTTAATTTAAACTATTTTACTTGTTTTGCAAATAAAGGGATGCATACAGCATATACTTAGACCGGATCTGCTTAACGTGCTAATTTCTTATGTATCTCTCAACTTTTTATTTTAATTATCTCACCATATTTCAATTCTTTTATTTTTATTTCTATGCTCTCCCTCCTAATTTCTATTTTAATTTTCTTATTAATATGATTTATCTTATTCTATTTATTCGTTTCTTATTATAAAAATTTTAAATGTATTAAAAATAATTATAAGATATATATTACCATACGAATTTATTTTTAATTTGTATTTAAATCATAACAAATATTTATTTGCACCCAAGTGTGCCAAATTACTTTAATGTAATCATTTAAGTGGATGTATATTCACATGAGAATTAACTGTCGAGCGTTAATTTAGTTAACTAGTTCAAAAGTATTAAAAGTTTATTTATATTGAAGGTTGAAAGATGTGAGGTACGTCGTTTACGTGAATGCTTGAAAATATAATATGCAGTTTGTGTCAAATAACATACACACGTAGGAATAATTTACCCAATGCAACACGTAAAGGTAATCCTTTTTGCATGGGTTTGATGCATTATTAACTAGTTAATTGTTTTTTAGAATCAGCATTACTAGTACTTTAATAACTTTCTTTAATGCTAAAACTTAAACTATTTTTAGTCGAAACCAATTATCATTGATTACAGTAATTGTTACTATAATTCTCAAGATAAATTATACACATTTCAAAGAATGGATGAGATATAACTAAGTTAACTTAAAGTCGTACCATATCCAAAAAAAATAGGGATTAACCTCTAATGTTTAATTAAGATTGAACGTGTTATACAATTCTTATAAGATCATAAAACTATTGTGGGATCATGCATCTTTGTACGTTATTCTTGCTTTGGTTGATATATATGAGGTGGAGGCCTCGGTAAAAACTCATTTCCCCAAAAAAAAAAAACTATTGTGGGAAAGTATAGTCTTTTCTCTTTTTTTTAACAAATTTTAATTAATCCCCACCAATTATATATTTAGTGACTTGCAACCCTCTATTGTGCTAAAATAAACAAGAAAACGGAAATATATTAAAATTTTCATATAAAGATATTTCCTCTTTATATATATATTTATATTATGCATGCACTAGTAAACCTGGTAATTGATTGATCACTAATGTCTTAATCTCTATAATGACCTTATCCTCGGCATCATTTTCCATGTATGAGAAACGACTACAGGTGTTAACAGCGATTATGGGCAATAGTCCAGAATTCTGAAGAAACAGGATTAAAGTTAGTGCATGAACAAAACGACAAACGACAAGTGTATGTTTGGAAGGACATTAACAATAATTGGCGTCATTAGGTCAAGCTAACACATCTCATTAAACATTAAACAAGGATTTGAAAGGAATCTATATATTATCATGAAAGAGAGAGGATTGATTAGAAAGTTGATTAATCTTTATGTATCGTGTTTAAAACGAAGAGAACACTTTTAGAATGTAGATGTCCACGATGGGCACAAACCCTTCTAATTTTTCACTCCCACTTTAGATCAATTTCTCTTTATTTGAATTTTTTTTTCTCTTTTTAATTTTTTGGGTACAAATTTCTCTTTACATGTGATGAATTGGAAATATTTTACTTGTGAAAATAAAGGGGTGCATATATGTCTAGAGTATTATTTGACTGAGGTTGAACGTGGAGCTGGTCAAATCAGAATAATTATATTAATTAAATATTTTTTATTTATTTTATAGTTGGTCGAATCTGCTAAAAATAGGTGTGAAAATGAGACATTAATTTCACATAAAGAGGTAAACATTTTTATATTATTAAAAGAGTATCCCATATATCTGTTTTTTTTAAATGCTACTTGCTTGAAATGATAGTTTTGTTTCCTCATTATAGCTTTCAAATTATATGTGGAAAAAAAAAAGAGGAAAATTTAAGCTAGGTGTCCAATGATATTGACAATTATTAGATTTTATATGTCGGTATTTAGGTATATATGTCTATACTCATGATACATTAGTATTTTAACTTCATAAGGTAGATCTGGTTAATTAAAATTTTTTACAATTTTAACATGTATAACTATGTATATGTAGTATATATTTATATTTTTCATTCGAGTTTCCCGATAACAATTATTTCCAAGCTCCGAAGTTTATCATAAACCTAACTCAGCCGAATTACTATCATTCATATGGCCAATATAGTCATTATTCATATGATTATTGTATAATGTATATGTAAGAAAATATAATTAATCCAAATAATATAAAGGAATTTATACCAATAAAATTGTTAATATTTCCAATGCCTCTTCTTATTCTTAAAATTACGTAATAATACTGCCCTAATTGGTCCTTTGTTACTAAAATAACCTCATGTTGGATTCCAATATAGTATAGTTGTTATCAGAGCTGCCATCTTTTAATCATCTCTAATTTACGTATCAATTTGATCTAATTCTGATATATTCACTCTCATAAAAGTATTTCACCATTTGCGGCGTATCTTTTACAATCACACTGACGTCAATGTGTGCCCCTATATATTCTCACAATCCTTAATTTATATGCGTTTAATTTTTCCAGTACTATTTTACCCTATGAGTGATTTATAAAATCAATTTAAGTAGAATAAAATTATATTATAACAAACTATTTGAGTTGCCCACACACACACACACAAAAAAGCATGACCCGCTAACAAAAGATCCGACCCATCAAAAGGACTCCGATCCCCACGAGTGGAATAATTAATAGAGTGGTACGCGCCAAAGCCAAAAGCCAACTTAGGGGGGAATTCACTATAGTGAGTGCGACCCCACCATTACAGCGGTGGGGTCCCCACATGGGCCAATCACAGCCAGTTGCATCCAAAAAGTGCACGAATTGTGGGTCCTACCGTTCTAGTGGGGAGTCAATGAGTTGCCCAATCAAATTCTAGCCACATATAGACGCGTGTCAACTTCAACCTCGTCCAGATTTGTCTTGTTTTAAAAATAAGGACTTGTAATATTAAAATATAAGGATTAAGGCCATCATTTCCCGAAATATTGCAATGTCAGCCCTAAATGAAATGATGATACATTATATTATTCAACATGTTCCTACATTTTATTCGTAGTTTCATACTTTCATTAGCTTGGATAATTACCAAGCCTATAGTGGAAAGTTTAACTTAAATTAGGTTTCTTTCTTTTGAAAATATCTTCAACCTTTAATGATTTGTTTTTAATTTAATCGTGGATAATAATGTAGTTCAAGTCAGCAGGTCACCTCCATTTACACATTAATATGTTGAGTTATGTGGTTAACACCTGCATCAACGCTCGATCGTCAGATCTCCTAACCAGTGTTTTCAAAAGCGGACTGGAGGTCAAAGCGGTAGCCTTACTGGTTACCGGTCGGATCGGTTCGACCGGTTCAATTGGTTGAACCGGTATGACGCAATAAATAAAAATATTATTTTTAATTATATATATATATATATATATATATATAATATGCTAAAATTATAAATATATCATTTTTGCCTTCATTAATTTTTTTATACGTAAAGTTTAAAACTAATTATACCATTTTTTAAGTTAAAAGCAATAAAAATAAATGAATAATATATATAATAGATAATTTAAATATAATAAATATTTTGACATATATTAAATATATATTCAAAATCACAATCTCAAACCCTAATGAGCCTGCTTGATATCACAAGCCCGATAGCTTTATCTCCTCATGCGGCATGCCTATATCTCAAAAGTCAAATCTCAGCCTTTTCTCACACACAAGAGGGCAAACTTTGATTTTTTCACGCATCGGAGCAACAGAGCCAACAGGAAGATAAGGCTGCCGGTCAGAAAATTGGTATGATTACTATTAAAAGTTCATCTCTCTCTCTCTATTAAACATTGATATGAAGGAAAACACAAGAAGCCTTCTCCATATATCAAACTGGGGTCTCCAGAAAAACAGTTGCAGCTTGAAATCTGGGGAGGAAGAACAAAAGAAAAAAAGGAAAAAAAGAAGAGATAAATTCAAGAACCGGCGGTCCGATCCGGTTTGCAGGACCAAAATCGACGGTTAACCAGCCGGTTTTTCCGGTCCTGCACCGGTCCGGCTACCATTGGTTTTGCATGTTAATTCGGACCGGACCAGGCACCGATCACCGGTCGGACCGGCCGATCCGGGCCGATTTTCAAAACACTGCTCCTAACTATTAGCCCTCTAAGACCAAAATAATGCTTCGTGCACCTCTTCCCGAGCGAAGCGTCCCTTGAACTCAGGACTAGTAGCATCTCGAACCCCATTTACTGTAGAGGGACAATCCTTCCAATGGTACACAATTGGATGAACATTAAATGCATAACATAGCTATAATTATTCTATAATGGTTGATATCATGCTTTCAAATGTCTTTTTTTCTTCAGATCATACAAGTGGTGTAATTCTAGTCCGAGCCTGACTCGGTCAAACCGGTGTAACGAGGGAGAAAGTGTTTTGCATTTGCTGTGTGGTTGTTGGAAAATGTAGGGAGAGTGACCAATCAAACCAGGTTTGTGCTAGAATTTTCCACACAAGTGGGATTGAAATCATGGAACACTCTCAAATGTGTGGCTGATTATCAAACAATAACACCTAATATTCCTTTATAAATAGAAACTAATTACTTGCAAATTTTCTCTTTAAAGCTCACTTTAAATTCTTTTTAGACATTTATTAATTTGAGCATCTAAATATCAATTGTAAGACCAATTCTTCAATTTGAGTTTCGCTCGTGTATTTACTCTTAGCAAAAACATGACATCAAAAAACTAAACCTTACGCTTTAATTGGTCATAACCTTGACCTAATTCACTCCAAAGAAGTACTATTAGATGACCGAGTAATTGGATTTTGTTTGCATCTAACTTATCTTTGTTGTTATATAATACACTAAATCAATAAAGTAATCTAGATAATAAATTATAATTGATAGCTCCTACTAATAATTTCATGATGTTTTATGTAATACTATTAAATTTCACGAAAAAATTTAATACTATTAAATCTTGAGGGAATATTGTAAATTTGATTTACCAATTCGATCGTTTCAATGTTTACTACACATTTTATTTTTCTCAACAAAATAGAATGATATTTTTAAAATTATGCAATTTAATACACCTTTTAACTGGAATGTAATTTGGTTTGCTAGAAACTCGACCAGATTTTACACCTAATGAACTAAGGAGTTCGCTATGTTTAAATCCCAAGGGGCAAAATTGATTTTCCTATCAAAATATGCATTAAATTGCTTCATTTTTAAGATATAATCCTATTTTGTCGTCCGAAAATAAAATGTACCAAAAACGCTGAACCATTCAAGTTAGTATATCAAATTTGCAATTTTCCTTAAATCCTAATTATATGTTAAAAGGAATCTCTTTGTTTATATTTCCTATCATGATGAAATTTAACAATTTAAAGTATATATACTTAAAAAATACAATATATCATCTGCATAAATACATTTTCCACATTTAAATATCTAATGTTGACAAGTATGACTTCTCTCACTTTACAGTATGAAATGATGATATAATTTAAAACGTCAATAAAAATCTTCTGGCTATTTATAAAATGTATTGCATAGAAAAGTCATAATGAAACCAACCTACATGTAGAAAGTATGCTTTCCAAGTTATAGAAATGAGCTTTTCTCAATTCTTAATTTAGATGGATAGATTAAAAAAAAATCCTGAAAGAGATCTACCAAGATATGCTTGACAAAGCAACACTAGAATATACTATTTTTAGGGAGATATCATTTGCATGTGAATTATTAAGACTTTCCCTAAATTTTAAATTATATGGTAAGTTGGTAACAAAGTTATGAGATTTTTGTCACACGTTTGGTATTTTTGCCTATTTTCTAGTTTCATTTATGTCCGACATATGATAAGAATCCTACAAATTTAAACTTAACATTATTCCATTATAAAATTCAAACAACCTTATGTATATTATTAATGTATTACACGTATGACATGACTGATCGCTCTTTGTAAAATGTTGATCGATTTTATTTTAAGTTCAAAACATTTGCTTGATGATTACAGATTGCAATTACTTTGGTCAAACGAGCATGTCCCTTGTTGTTCAATGAAAATATTTCATTTTTATTGAATATATATAGGTATTGCTAGTAGCACGATTGATATTATCTTTCCCTTTCCAGCCAAAAAAAAAAAAGAATCTCTACCTACTTTTTTAATATCAAATTGCATAATTAATAAATGATGTAAAGTCACCTCTATTAATAAATATTATTTTATCATATTATATATTATGCGATATTGGTGACTCCACATTGAGGAGAGTGGGGTCAATTTAGCTAATCATTTTATATATATAATTATGTGTATATTTTTTATTTTTTTAAATTTTAATTTTAAAAATAAGATTTTTGACCCTATTAAAAAATAAAAAAAATCATATCAACTTTTAAATTTTTTTGACACCACTAATTAATAATTTTGGAGTCGACGCTCGTATTAGATACCTTAAATTTTAGGAAAATAGATCTCGCCATGTTTATATCATATTAGTATTTTTATATTTAAATTCAAATAACTCACACATAACCCAAACATGTTAAAGAGAACAATTTATTAATAAAAAATTGGGATATTTATTTGAATTTTGCTACCTACGGATGTCCCACTATCAAGATTTTTGACTAAGTAAAGGAACATTTTGTCTTATATATTCAACTATGACAAAACCCTAAACAAATTATCTCCGCTCAGATGAAATTAATTAATAGTTAAATGAGGGGGGGAGTTTACAATTATCACAACATTAGCCCTCTCTACACAAACATGACCAAGAAATTTTTCCCTCACTATTTGTACGAGTGGAATAAGTACACGTGCCCATAAAATAAAAGCGTTTTTAGTGTAGGGTCCAACGCTTTAGCAATAATAAAGGGCATCCGGCAAAAAGTGGTTGAACAAGTTATGCTAAAGTCGTCCTTTGGGCCCATGCACCAAGATAACGTCTTCTACAATCATCATGATTGTCTCTGTCACGGGCCCTTCAACCTATTATTTGCTTCTAATTAGCTCCCACTTCAATTTGAGTTTAGTATTTTCACATGATATGATATTCAACAACATTTTGGCTTTGCAAGAATCATAACTTTAATGTATAGTTTTTGCTGTACAAATATACCTTCTTGTCAGTTGATTTGTAATAAAAAATTTATATTCTTATTTAATAAAAACAAGTCACGTCTTATTTAAAATATATATAATTACTGACTCTGTAATGAATTGAGGAAAAATATATGACATATTTCTAATCAATTATGGTATAAATTATCTTCAAACAGATCAGTAACAACAAATTGATTTTTTTTTCTTACAACAGCAACAAATTAATTACTATGCTATTTTTGCTTCTTCTTCTTGTTATTTTGAAAACGGATATTTTCTTGTTGCGACGTGCATTATACTACACAAACTTTTTTGCTTTTAACAGACCCCCATACCAATACCAGTACCAGTATGAAGCTAGTGTTATAGCGACCTAAATTTTGCAAAAAAAAATTAGATAGATAAACAAATAAGTAATTGTTTTACTTAATACAAAAGGTTATATTGAAAAAAAGAAAGTTATTTTTTTGACAACCAAAAGAAAGTTATTTTGAGACTGTTAAAAAGTTAAAAATCTGACTTTTGGTGACCAATAGGATGAAATTATCGATACAGATTCACATCCTTATAATGATGGCATATACTTTAAAAGAGATTCAAATATTTTCTCAACTTTTTGCTGTACAAAGGTTAATGGTCCAAGATCTCCTTTGTTGTTGTATAGGAGTAGTCTTTTTTAAATTTTTTATTACTCCAACATTATTGAAGGGTACTTACTCGATATATAATTCTAGTCAAACCACGTACAGTTCTATTTCACCCTAACTCTCGAAATGGAAGTTATTACAATACTTTTTTTTTAAATAATTAAACTTACATGTATAATATATAGTAGCTAATGCACAAAAGCTCCAATATTAATTTAATTCATTCATTTTCCTGCTTGGTTCGAATATCTTCTCACAATATTAATATCCTAAACTTATATAATGTTTGTCTGCAAGAAATGCAATTCTTAATATATTTTTTATGCATGTACATTTATATTCATATTTAAAGGTTATACTAATCAATCATGTCCAAACGATTTTGCATGTTATAAATTTTTATAAGTATATATTAGTTTATAGGGTTAATTGTGTTTTGCACCCCAACCTTTTGGGTGTGTTGCACTTTTGTACCCTCTTTTAACTTTTATATTTTAGTACTCAATCTTTGAATTTTGTTGCACTTAAGCGTCTAAGATCAATGGGTCATTTTTTTTATTGGTCAGCTGGGTACACATGTCATTTTCTTATTGGTCTTGGGCACATAACTGCAACAAAATTCAAAAGTTATGTGCTAAAATATAAAAATTCAAAGATTGAATATCAAAGTGCAACACACCCCAAAAGTTGGAATGCAAAAGACAATTAATCCTAGTTTATATGAACCTATTTTTTCGTAGTTGTATCTCCTCAACCTACATGTATATTCAACATCGAGTATAGTGTAAATTTGGTGATAACTTTTTTTTTTTGGTCCATTAAATTTGGTGATAACTAGCATTATTTGATGTTATCTAGCTGTAATACATGCATGTGTCATTGGTATATATATTATATATCTACGTCTAGATCTATATCTATCTATCTATATATTTGGCGCACATATATATGTGTACTTGAGTTTTTTTTATAATAATAATAATAATAATAATAATAATAATAATTCCGAAAGATAATGAATAAATAGTACAATCTAATCTATCGGCGTTTGCAATTTCGCTTTGTTTTGCAGAGTAAAGACTGATTGTAATTGCCAACGAGACCGAAATGCTTGGATTTATCACCATTGATATGCATACTCCGTTGCACCTTCATGATCTATGGTATACTCAATATTCTTGAATTATTTTTATAGTACACTCATATTAGATGTAATTTATATATTTTTTGGTAGATATGTCTGTAATTTATATAGCGTTGTTCCAATATCTACATATTTGCATTCATTTACAGGGAAATTTACATCCAGGTACTATGCAGTTAGTCATAATTACAAATCAAGACCTATTCTTTCATTTTTTACAACCCTTATGTTACATTCCGTTTGAGGTCTCTACATTCCGTTAGGATTCTGTCAGGTTTACCAAACTCCCATAGGGGACTGTTTTGTTATATACAAGATATAGAGGGATCATTTTGTAAGGTGGTAGAACATTGAGGGGTCGTTTTGTAAGCTGTTAACAAAAAATTCAAGGGTATTTTTGGAAGAGCAGGTCAAAAATTTGACAGAACCGTAACAGCTACCGGGGATCTCTAACTGAAGCAAACGTTAGGGACTAATATGTAAAAAACGAAAGAATAGGTCCTACATTGTAATTATGGCTAAATATAGGGTATTTAGATGTAAAATTTCCTTCATTTATATATTATTATAGGTTGTGTTTCCCTATTTTCAAATAAGTTAAATTAATTCCAAATTAATTAACTCTATCTCAAAATAAAAGTAATTAAGATATAGAATCAATGATGTACGACCAAAAATATTACAATTAAATTATAGGACACAGAAACCGAATGTTATAATAAAAGTTACAAAATTTTAGTACAGCTCTCCTATATGCATCCTGACTCCATTACTGCAGGCATATGTTTAATGAACGTATATTTTTCAAAACTAATATACTTATTAGGTGGGATATTGTATCAAATACTTCTTATGTGAATAAAAAAAATATCATATTTTTGTATTTATATCATTTTATATTGTATATTGTTTATATTGGTATTACATACCCCTATCCGTAAATACAGTTGCCGTCAAATTAGGTTTAAAACATGAGTAATGATCATGGAAACGAGACAATGATTAAACAAGAGGCTCATGCATATGGGGAAAAAGCTATGACGGAACTTTTGCATGCAAATCTTTATTGACGGCCATTGAACGAGTGACATCGAGTTTAATGTAATTAATTACAAGGTTTTGGATATCACCTTTTAATGTCGCAAGTGGAACAAGTTATCATTTTTTAATCCCAACTTTAATTGACAACAGATTGCTAAAGTTTAGATTTCATTACTATCTTGATAAGTTATGATTACTGGTGTTCCACATCATGGATCCCTTAATACCTGCTATTAAAAGGCTTCATTTGTTTCCAATGAATATTCATATATAGTCTGCATTTACAAATGATTTTTTTTTATCTTAGTTTGAATATTCTTCTGTTAAAAGAAATGCTAGCGGCATAATAACGCAAGTCAAAACTATAAGTAAAATAGCAAACGCAAGTCGAAATTGCAATTTTCGAAATTGAATAGGTTATATAGTTAGTCTCCGACTGAATAGATGTAATTTTTTAATTTTTAATTAAGATAATCGGTTCAAAAAATTAATAATAGAGTCTGATTATTGATAAAAGAAAATAAAAAATTATGTTTCATGAAAATAAATAAAAAATATGCGTGTGAGCATTGTATTAGTTATTATTAATTATAATGTTTAAATCCGGAAAAGTGTCAAGAAAAAATGGCACCAGATACTGAAATTTGTCACAAATTACATAGTTATAAAAGATTTGTTTTGTTACAAAAGTAGCTAATTTAACAACGTGATGTTCGAATTGTCATGATTAAAATTTGGTGACACATGTATAACAACATCTTACTAACAAATAAAAATTTATCATAAATTATCGCGAGAATTTCCTTGTCATGACTAGCTAGCATGTCACGGGTGTCAACAATTAATATTAAATAGTGACCACTTAAAACACTAAATTTTGTCACGTTATCATTTGTGAAAAAAACACAACTCTATTTAGTGAGAGTTTAAAGTTTAAACTGTGTTGTGAGTTTTGTGACTTTTTTTTATTTGGTATAAAAAATGTGTTGTGACTTAATTTATATAGTTATAAGCAAACTTTACGTTGTTACGTACATTTTTATGTATCGGCCATCTATTATATGTGAATTTTTGTTAAATGTCTCACATCGATTAAATAGTGATGTGGTGTTCAATATATAATGGCAAGACAAACCACTCCTCAACAGCTAGCTTTTGGGGATGAATAAGGCCAAACTCATTATTTATCAAATTTAAGATGGTATCAGAGCGAGTTCACAGATGTTCGATTCCTGTGCCTGTCTCTCCACCCGGCTAGCAGATGTTTCATTCCTGCGGCTTGCAGATGTT
>JBBMKE010330855.1:0-13366 GCA_037834125.1 Lippia alba | reverse complement strand
AAGATTGTCTGTGATTACATAAGGAAAAGTCCAAAGCGGATATTACAATCGGCTTTCTAGGGCACTATTCCTAACATATGCTAGTGCGTCACATCCTTAAAGTGGTATCAGAGCCCTAGGTTGCAAAACCGGAGCTCTAGTGTCGTGTCGTGTGAGTCTAGGCATTCGGCTTAGGACGATGTGGTTATGTGTGCATTTACGTGAATTATTTGCCCTTATCTTTTGAATGTGTACATGAGCATGAGCTAACCGGCATGTATAGGTATTTGGATTATTTGATTTTGTAGGAAATTATGCCTCCACGTCGTCATCACCGCCGTGATAGGACCCTTGAGCCCGACATCATCGGGACCGCTCTTCTCGACATGAGGATAATGTTCCACTAATCCCACTTCCACAACATGATCCCGAGAATTTTATGGAAGGAATATCAATTTATTTGGATCAAAGGACCTAAGAATGTGCTAACGTTTAAGCCCCAAAAATGATAGCAATGGAGGAGAAGGACCTCTCATCGCAATTCTCAGAGAATTTAAGCTGCCGATTTGCATGGATGGGAATGACATATAGCGGAGAAATGGCTAATACAAATTTGAGGATATGGGAATTGATACCTTGTGGATCGGTTGAGAAAGCGAGGCGCACGTGGAGCACTTCGGAGCGCAAGACGCCATATCCCCCGCACCGAAGCCCGACACATGTAACAAAATAGAAACTCCGCACACGCACCAAGCCTTGGCGAACGGCAGACAAGCAAAACTCCCCTAGGCTAGGAGGTCTAGACCCTGTACAGAGTGTGCAATAAACAAAGAAACCAATTGCGGAAGCTTAGGATCACAAACACACATGCAATGGCCACGGGCCGACAAAATTTAAACATATGATCACATGCAAACTTGGGCACCTTAGGCCTCTTTTAAACACAATTACAAGCCCGACAAGGGCAAACTTAAATCATACATATATGCTTGTGAATCAAAGTCTTATACTTATACAATCCCAAAACTACAAACTTAACTACAATGCAAAAAATAAATAACTCCACCTACAACACACAAGCAAAAGACTTGAAACAACACCGCCGCTTAGCCAAACCCGAGACCTGCACCTGTAAACTCAAATAAAAAAAGGGGAAAAACAAACAACGAGGAGGGTCAGTCCTAAAGTCTGGTGAGGGGGCTAACCCACACACACGTACATATACATAAGAGCAAAACACATCGAAAATTCTACAAATTCGTGAACCGGGGCATGGTTTTTGCAAGCCAAAACATTTTAAGTCCCTTGATACTATATATAGAAAAAGAGTTATGCCAAAGGCCAAAATCCGCCAATTATAGTAATTAAGAATTCACGCCCGTTTCACAAATCAAGTGCAAACCCACACACACACGACTTGGCGAGTACGAGCCTCAAACTCCCCTTTCTCTATACAAAGACAAACCTAAAACTCATACTAATATGAAATGCACACAAAGCTTACCTCCTTCTCCATTTGATGGAAGGGTTGAGCAACCTTAACCATCTACACTAATAATTGCGGATCGTGAGTTTCGCGACCCTCACTCCTCGAGAATTCCATCCCCCACTTGCCTCCTAGTGGGTTCTGGGTTGATCCTTTCAATTTTGGAGACCGTACTAGGGAGTGTCCAATGGCCTGCTGCCGTACCGGGTCTCCATTCGTGCCGTTCCCCTGGGCCCCCAGCAAAATACACAAATAAATCCCTTTTTACAAAACGCTCGCCATTTTCCAAAATCCCACTTATACACACTAACTCTTTACAAAACCAACAAATGAAAATAGTTTACGTATACATAAAAGGTTTTCAAACGTTCTCACAAAAGGGCCAATTCCCACAAAATACATATCCAACACACGTATCAAAATATATATATATGGATAGATCACATGCGGGCTCAAAATTCAGGTAGGCAAATGGGGCTTTCCAAATATGGGAATATCTTTAGATTGAGAAATGGTAATTAAGTTGTGTTTACTGGAGATGAAACTAGACACATAGGACTTTCCAAATATGTGTGGCACGAATTGTGGTTCAAAGCGAGATGGAAATGGCATAGACATGAAGTTGGGAGACTGCAGATTGGCCACACCAAAAAGAATTGGTTATACCTCATAAACCAGAAAAGATATTGAGGTGATTAAAATTGGATATTGTTCTAGACTTCAAGAGGTTTCTGTGATTAAAATTTTCGCTCAATTGGAGTTCGGATGAAGGGTCAACAAAGCAAAACAAACTCTGGCAGAAAACAGGGCAAGTTCCACGCCCGTGGAACAATTCCCCACGCCCATGGAAAAAGGGCCAAAAAGAGGTAGAAACTTCGGCTCCCTCCACGCCCGTGGGATAAATGACCCAAAACAAGGTAAAATCGGCTAAGGGAAGGTTAAAACATGTAAGAACACTCCAAACTCAATTCAAACACATACATAAAGCCAAGAACTCATGCATAAACATATAAGTCATCATATAGCATCAAGCATTCAAGAATTCATGCGCAAAGTTCCAACGAAATAAGCAAATAAGCACAAGGAGGCACAACCGACGCATTCGACAATCAAGGGCGCATAAATGAATACCAAAACCACAATCTCAGCTCCACAAATCCCAAAACCCATTCCTAACACTAAAATCTATTCAAGATCAACAAAGAGGGTGAAGAGGATCAAGGGATCAAGTCAATACACCAAGCGAAACCGATTCTCATGCATATATATCAATCAAATGCACCCATGAATCAAGTTCTCATGCTTCCCTCCCCAAATCCATCAAGAGAATAATTGTCAAGAATTTCACCAACCAAATACCAAGCATAATAACCATAAATAACGAAGAGATATACATCAAAGATCATCATATATGCATTAGAAGCTAACAAGAACCAAGGAAGCACAAGAATTCACAAATTCTTCTAAACCCTTACTATTCAAGCTCTAATCAATCCATACAATCCTCAACAATATATCAAGAATTATACACATATATAGATGCACCAAGATGAGAGGAATCCAAAAATAAACTTACCTTGAAGAGGGAAGTGGAGGATGAAGGAGATCTTGAGCTTGGAGCTTCAAAAATGGAGGAATGGAGGTTGGATCTTCCTTCTCTTCTTCTTCTTCTTCTCCCTTTGGCTCGGTTTTGGGGGCTGAAAATGAAGGGTGAGGGCTGAAAGAAATTCAACAAGGCATGGGTTTGGGTCCCACTAGGTTTAGGTGCGTTTTAGGTACGAATTAGGCGCATTCGGTGAAAATCTGGCAATCGGGGATTGAAACGAAGTCAAAAAGTTATCTGGTTAGGCTCATTGGATCCAAATCGTCGATTCTAATCCAACAAGGTTTCGAAACTCATTCCGAGTTCCCTAGTTGAAGAAACGGATTTCGGAACCCAAGGTGCGCTAAAACGAGTTAACTCCTTTAGGTCCCTTAAAAGCCCCGTCAACTTGGGACGATCATAAAACATAACAAAGGAACCCAAAAAATACAACGAGCACATAATCACATTCATAACACGTAAAACACATGCATAGAAAATTATCACGAAAGTTGGAATTAAAACGAGCACGTAAAGGTCACGTACGAAAGCATAGAAGTTAAAACATTCAACGAGGTCAAATGACTTCAACTAATTAAATTAAATCATATAATAGCACATAATTACATTATTAAATAATTAAATGCGCAATTAACACTCTCATTAAAGCGTACCTGTACGACCGAAAAATCGGGATGTCACAACACGCTTGTTATGGCGCAAGGGCAAGCTTATGCATGGGGGGACGAGTGTTAGTGCCCGATTGGAAGCCGCTGAAGAGGAGATTAATTGGGAAACATTTTGAGGGAATTCCAGAGATCGCCACTTACAAAGATGTATGAACTTGAGGCAAGGAGGAAGGATTCTCATCCCGGACAAGGGTCTAGCTCGGAATACAACTAGTCTGGAAGAGGCAAGCACAACAAGCATTATCACCGGTTGAATCGCAATGAAAGCAACCCCAACCCGAGGAACAGGCTCCACCTCTAGCACTACCGATTTCCCCTCAAATTCAATGCCGCTGTCGGAAAAAGGGAATCTCGCGATTGAAAATTTTCTTCCACTTGCATAGGAGATGCTATAGTTGCGGGGCCACGAGCCACATGGTGAGCAATTGCCTTAGGAACTGGAAGCAAGGACAAACCGAGGGAAATCAAAGGTCGCCATACAAGAATGATCATACTCTTGGGGACGAGGGGGAAGAATAAGCCGATGCTGGCCTGAAACACCGTAGCAAACGAACGAAAATTCAAAACCACACAGACGGCCAGAAACGGCCGTTTCGGCCCAAGAGGAAAACCCAAACGGCCATTCAGACCTCACAAAAAATGTAGAAAGGCCAACCTAAATGGCCGTTTAATGGAACAGGCAAAACTCCAAGCGGTCGTTTGGAAACCTTCTGCATGAACAGACACAATCCAAACGATTGTTTGGAATTCAAGACAAAATTCCAAACGTTCGTTTGGGAACTGTCTGTTCCCAGAACAGACCCTCGAAACGACCATTTCGGCCAAAGGCCAAAACCAGAAATGGCCGTTTTGGCCACCCACGCACGGCGCGCAACAAAGCCAAATGGCCTTTCGGGAAAACAGAACAAACCCCAAACGGCCGTTTCGGCCTGCACTGTTCGAAAAATTGGGCAATAATAGCGATGGGTCCCGAGCCAAAAACACACACATAAGCATACACGAAGCCCCAATGCACGAAACTCAAACCAGGAAGCACACACGATATATAGATCACAAAAGTACAAGTAATGACCCTCAAAACGAGCCCAAACACCCAAAACCGAATCCTAGCACTATTTATTATCTTCCCCAATTAGCATTTAGGCAAAGTATATATGAGAGGGGCAACACAAGAAAGCATGTAACGGGTAGGATACAAATCTTACCTTGGATTGTTGATTGATCGGCTAAGACTTCGGCTAGCTCGAGCTCAAGAGCTTGGGGCCAAAATAGAGGGTTTCTCCCTTCTCTCATCTTTCTTTCTCTCTTGCCTTGTTCAAGAATGACGAGGGAAATGTGGTTGTTGGCTATAAAGAGCCAGGTTGGGTCGATAAATGGGTAGGGTAAAAAATCCAGTCCGAAAGGATCGGATTCTAAAATGGTAGGGCTATCAAATGGCTTTAGAAATCAATAGGTTAATTTCATAAAACCCGAATCACCGAAACAGATTAAATAAAGGGGTTGGAATTTGAATTCGAATTCCCGAGCTCAAATAGCCACGTGGGCTAAAACACCCTAATTAAAATTAGGTATCCTAATTCGGCAATTATTGAGCAATTGAGCTCAAGAACGATTGATAAGTTCTAAACCGCACTTAATAGAATTACGTCCATGTTGACACATATCATGCTAAACACATAATTCATGTAATTACTGAATTAAACTCACACGTCGCCATACCTGATTGTCCGAAAAGCTGGGGCGTCACACATAATATGTAACATGTTAAAGAATTGTCGGTAAACCCTAATTTAATTATTTTAAGGGAATTTAATTAATGAACTAGGGTTTATGAGATCTATAGCTAACCAAATATTTATTAGTCATTTTATGATTCTAACTATAAATTTTGAAACAATTTCTAGGGTTTAATTTAACAATGTAGGTCAGATTTTGAAAATAGTTCACAATTTACCGATTTTGAAAAATTCGCGTAAAAATCCTTCTTTAAAAATTTCAAAACTAATTTCATAATTATTTTTTTATAACACAAAATTAATCACACACACACTATACCACATGTGCACATTAGGGTTCAAGAACATCAAGAACATGTTATTAGGATTATGAATGTATTCTTATTAGTTCATGATCATGCCAATTAAATTTCATATTCATATCTTAATATTTAATCTAAATGTATTAAATTTAATCATCTAATTCATAAAATTAATTCTAAATAAATTATTCTTGGCATGAATTTAATCCAATGATATCATAATTATGTAATTACATGTTCCTAATGTAACATAATAATATTCATGAATTAAAATAAATTAAATGCATGTAACTACTCATATTATTCCTAAAACTAGAATAATTGACATATATATTAAAAATAAAATTTCTAAAGCATAATTTAATTAAATCTATGGCCGAACCTATGAGAGAGAGTGAGGTTTTTGGTGTGTTCTTGGAAATGAATTTGGGGTGGTATTTATAGGTGTGATTTGGGGGCTTACCTTGAAATTTCTAAGATTTTATGTAGTGAATAAGGCTGATGAGTAAGCTAGGGTTATAATTAAGGGGGTTTAGGTGTTATGCTAGGTGGATATGTGATGTATACGCTTAGGTATTTCTACACTTAGGTAATAAATCCCTAATTAAAATAAATCTAAATTAGGGTGAAATTAATAAGAAATTTGTATTATAATCTCTAGGTTTGAGTTTGGAATGGAGAAATTTGCAAAAGAAAGAGGATTGAAAGAGCTTTCCGATAATTATAAACATTCGACGTTTAACCATCTACATTTTAAGTAGTAGTCGTTCGAAATTTTGGAAAATATGAAAAAATATATAAAATGGAGTTAGGATGTGATTCAATTTCCGCAAAGTATTCATGAGTCTTAAAAAAAATTTAGGATCATTCTGAGTATAATATTGTATAGTAAAAGTCGCATGGTTTGAAAGTTAACTTTTACAGCAGAAATAAGCTAGGGTTTGGACTAAGACTTGGAAAACGTCTTAAAATTCATAGAAAAATTTGAGGATCGATATGGCCATAAGATTGGATAGGGAAAGCGTTAAAATCCAAAACCGTGTAAATTAGGTAAAATTAGGGTTTTTCGGCCGGTTTTGGATACTACAGGAGTTTTAGGGAGAATTAGGGTTTGGAAATGATATCATAATTCATAAAATTTTGCAAGGATTCATATGAACCCAACATTGCATAGGTAAATATGTCCCGATAAATTCCTACGATTAAGGATGAATAGTACGATTCAGGCTCAGTGGATGAGTAGTGATAGGGATCTATTACTAAGATTTTAATCAAACGAAAACATAAAGGCACATAATGAACTTAAAATGAAATACATAATGGATTGAGGTTATAAATGCTTTCTTATAACCCTTTACTTACCTGTCTTATTCCTATTCTGAAAATTCGGGCTGTTACAATACGAGTGTAAAACTGAAATGCTAGAACTAAATGCAAGACCCAGACGACTTGTATTCCCGCCTAGCACTCCTTTAACCTGCACAAAACCTAAAAAACCAACCGGGTTCAGTCTAAAAGAGACTGGCGGGTATAAAAATGAGGCATACAATATATAAGAGAAATTAATTAAACATTCACATGCAAGTTATAATCCCGAGTGAGGTTTTCAAAACACTTCCCAAATGGGTGAAAGACAGAAATCATTAAAAGGGATTATAACTCTCATTTCATTAGGTCATTATAGGTCCGGCGAGGGGGTGTGCATAAGTCTCCTTCCACCATTTAGCCTTCTTCCACCGTTTTGGTGGTCGGGTTTGCAAGCCCCGACCACCCATGTATTGACCAAGAGGGGTACATGAATCCCCAAGTGGCACTCAGCGGCCATTCCCTGCTATCTCCAATAGAGTTTGGTTACGCCGTTCATTGGTGGGACTAGTATGAGAGATCCCCGTCAGCCTTTGGCTCCCCAGATAGCCACTCAAACTAAGCCCTTGGGCCCCATTATGTGCATTCGATCCATTCTCGCCAAAACATTTGACAGGGTTTATAAAAGAAGGGTTTTACGTTCGAAATCATTTACACGGAAGACTCAATATACATATACATATTTTTGGTTCAAAACTTTGCACATAAGAGGTATATTAGATTGATTTAACTAGTAGAAGAGAAACCCACCTTAAGGCAAAAGAAATGGCACACAAACCTCACTAACCGGCCTCGTCTCCGAAAGAACTCGAATCTGTGCAAGAAAAGTGGTGCGAGACTCAATATGACCAAATATGATGCTCGGTAATGCTGTGATATGAAATGAGATGCATAAAGAATCAATTCGAAGTCATGAAGATGCATTCAAACCCTAATTCAATCATTCTTTCATTCTTGAGTAATCAAGTCCATAAACGTTCATATCTTACGGAATTCAAATCATACATGGGCCATATTAACATATAAAATGCAGAGCATCCCGATACACAAGTTCACATTGTATATAAGTCATGAAGGAATTGAGAAAACTCAACGAGAGATAAAGAAACGGCAAGGAAAACACTTCAAGATTGCCTTCCAAGTGGACACGGCCGTGTCATGTTTTCAATGGGTTTAGACACGGCCATGTTGGTTTTGGTGAATTTTCAACAAAGTACGAAGGCCTGACACGGCCGTGTTGGTTTTGTACTGTGTTTGGACACGGCCGTGTCTGTTTTTTTAAAGAAACGCGGACACTACACGACCGGGTCCATTTCTAGTTGAAAGGTGCTCGGCCGTGTCACCCTGCGATCTTGAAAATGTGCAGCAATCAAGGCCCTGTTTCACACCAAAAGGAAGGGTAAAGATGAAGGCAAGCCTCAAAGTGTATCGCTAGCCACAACAAGGCATGAAACAAGCATAAACCATTATTCGTAGAAGCATGAAACACAAGCCAAGCTCCAAGATGCAAGAGTAAGATGAATGATCAAGTTTTTCCAAAGACCTTCAAACACTCATTAATGGAAAATCATTCAATGCCTAACCACCAAGAAAAATGATTTCATAAATGCAAAAAGGATTCAAGAGTGACCAACAATCATGCTTCAAATCATACATAACTCCAAGGAATGCATATGATCAAATATTCATCCAAAACCCTCACTATCCAATCAATTTCTCATACTATACTCAAATCTCCATTATATTAAGCATTCATGCACTTAAAAGAACATGGAAGTAATGTAATACAATAATCTAAGCTCACCTTGAAGAGAGGGAAAGAGACGAATGACTTTGAGCTCTTAGAAGGGGATGAACAATAACTTTTCTCTTGGGGTTGGATGGAGCTAGGTTTTTCTGCTTCTTTCACTGAATTTGGAGGTTAATTTTAAAATTAAAAGGGTTAAGGACGATAGGGAATGAATTAAGGGGTATGTGGGCCCTTGAATCACCCAATTTGGAGCTAAATTGAGAAAGTTATACCATTTTTAGTGAGAGGGGGTCATTCTAGCCGGGATTAGGGTGATGGGTACGGTCGGGTTCCGGGCAAATTTTGAGGGTCCGAACAATTTTAGAAAAATATGAGGCTAGGCCCATCGAATCTGAATTGTTGATTCAAGTTCAATGGAGGTGACGGAATTCGAATCCGAATTCCCGAGCTCAAGATATACATGCCGGAACGAAAGGTGCGTTAAATTCTCGTTAACCCCCTTGTCGTCACTAACATATAATGAAATGAGTATGCATGCCAAATAAATTCCAAAAATGCAACACGAACACATGTACAATTTCATAACACGCATATCAACCGCATATTTGAAATCCACCAAATTCCAAGTCCAAGAAGCAAAGGATCGGCACACGATCTCATCATTCATACTCACATTAGGCGTACGTTCAAATATTTCACTCAAGTCGCATAATCACTTATACAATTACATCACATTAGAAAATAATTTATTGAATAACAATATAATTCATGTAATTACATAATTTAATGAATTTAAATCACACAAATAAGGTCACACAAGTCATGCCTGTACGACCGAACGATCGGGGCGTCACAACCTCTCCCCCTTAAAAAGAATGCGTCCTCGGATTCACTGCTCGTCCGAAAACAACTTGGGATAAAAACTTCTCATCTTATCCTCCGTCTCCCAAGTCATTTCTTCCATGTCCCGAGTTCTCCAAAGAACCTTAACAAGTGGGATTCACCGATTTCTTAACTCTTGGAATTTCCGATCCAGAATTTTAATCGGTTTCTGAACGAATGTGAGATCCGGTTCAAGTTCTACTTCTTCTAAATCCTCAACCGATAGAAACTCTGACTCATCCCGATAATACTTTTGGAGTTGGGAAACATGAAAAACATTGTGAATTCCGATCATATTCGGAGGCCGATCCAGACGGTAAGCTATATCCCCGATTCTCTCTAGAATCACAAACGGCCCCAAATACCTAGGGGTTCAATTTCTCTCCTTTACCAATTCTCGTGAACCCTTTTCGAGGAGAAGCCTTCAGAAACACTCTGTCGCCCACTTCAAACTGAATATCTTTTCTTCGACGATCAACATAGCTTTTCTGTCGATCCTGGGCGGCCTTCATCCGTTGTCGAATTATCTAAATCTTATATATCACATTTTGAACAGCCTTAGAGCGTTTATTTTCATCCTCGCCCCTTCTTACACCTTCCTGCTTGGTCCAATTCCATTCCTCTAAGTCGAAAAACAACAGAGAGCGGCATTTCCTTCCATACAGAGCCTTAAAAGGTGCCATCTTGATCGATTCTTGATAGCTATTGTTATAAGCGAACTTGATCAAGGGTAACTGCTCATGCCACGAAGTCGAGAAATCTAAAGCACAAGTTCTTAACATGTCTCCAAGATATTAATCAATCTCTCCGATTGCCCATCTATCTGTGGATGAAAAGCTATGCTGAACTGAAATTTAGTAGCCAGATTCATTTGAAGTTCTCGCCAGAAACTCGAAGTGAACCATGGTTCCCTATCGGATACAATACTGACCGGCAATCCATGAAGTCTAATAATCTTATCACAATACTTCTTGGCCAATTTCTCCACTTTATCTGTCATCCGGATAGCAAGAAAGTGAGACGACTTCATCAATCTATCCACAATTACCCAGATTTCATCATAGCCACCCTCTACTCGTGGCAATCCCGAAAGAAAATCCATGGTTACCTGCTGCCACTTCGACTCGGGTATCAATAACGGTTGTAATAGCCCGGATAGCTTCTGATGCTCTACCTTAACCAACTGGCAAGTCAAGCGCCGTTGCACAAAGTTAATCACATCCCTCTTGAGTCCGTGCCACCAATAATATTACTTGAGGTCTTTGTACATCTTATTACCACCGGATGGATCGAATAGGCAGACTTGTGAGCTTCCTCTAAAATAACCCGTTTCAACTCTTCGGGTACCACAATCCTGTTCTTGAACCTGAGCAAACCCATATCATCGAACCCAAACGGACTTTCTGGATCATCCTTAGCCTTGCTAACCAACTTCCGAACCTCGGGGTCCCTTCTCTGTCCTTCAAATATTCTATGTCAGTGATTCGGTTGAATGGAAATGCTAGAAACACGACCTTTTATTCTGAGAAGCTCTAACTCGCCTCCATCATCCTTTTCCACCTTAACACTAGATACACTAGCCTTCCTTCTTAGTGCATCCACGACCACATTGGCTTTGCCGGGATGGTACTTGATCGTGCAACCATATTCTTCAAGAAATTTCATCCAACGCCTTTGTCTCTTATTCAATTCCTTCTGAGAGAACAAATACTGGAGACTCTTGTGGTCGGTAAAGATCTCAAAATGCACTCCATAAAGGTAATGTCGCCAGTTACCCAAAGCAAAAATCAATGCGGCTAATTCAAGATCATGAGTGGGGTAGTTCTGTTCATGCTCTTTCAGTTTTCTCGAGGCATAAACAATCACTCGCCCATTCTGCATCAACACACAACCCAAACCTTCCTTCGAAGCATCTGTATAAACTGTATATCCTTCATCACCCTCGGGTAGTGTTAACACAGGTGCAGTCGTTAACTTCTCCTTCAATAACTGAAAACTTGCCTCGCATCTATCATCCCACTCGAACTTAGCCTCTTTCTTAGTCAATTGGGTTAACGAGGCAGCAATTTTCGATAAATCCTTCACGAATCTCAGGTAGTAACCCTCCAAACCCACGAAATGTCTGACCTCTGAGGCATTCTTCGGACTTTGCCACTGTAAAACTGTCTCAATTTTAGATGGATCCACTTCCAAATCCCTTTTTGAGACAATGTCGCCTAAGAATGTAACCCGGTTGATCCAAAATTCACATTTACTAAACTTGGCATACAAACGGTGCTCCCTTAAAGTATCCAACACTAATCTCAAATGTCTCGCATGATCCTAGGGATTTTTGGAGAAAACCTGAATATCATCCCGGAAAATGCGGTGCATCATATCCATAAAAGTTGTTGGGGCATTTGTTAATCCAAAGGGCATCACTAAGAACTCAAAATGCAGGTATTGGGTGTTGAATCCCGTCTTTCAAATGTCTTCCTGGATTTTCAGCGGATAGTACCCCTGTCTCAAATCCAATTTTGAGTCAAACCCTGAACCTTGCAACAGATCAAACAAATCCTCGATGTGGGGTAATGGGTACTTGTTCTTCACGATCATCCGATTTAGCTCTCGGTAATCTATATATATTCTCAATGTCCCATCCTTCATCTTGACAAAGAGGTCCGGTGCACCCCACGGTGAAGAACTCGGGCGAATAAACCCATTCTTGAAAAGCTCTTCTAACTTAATCTTTAATTCATTCAATTCCGCTGGCGCCATTCTATATGAAGTCTTAGAATATGGCTCAGATCCTGGATATAGATCTATCACAAACTCTATCTCCCGATCCGGTGGCAAAGAACACAAACTCTCCGAGAATACATTGGGATAATCCTTGACCACGGCCACATCTTCAAATTGAGCTTGATCCTTTTGCTTATTTAGAAGATAAGTGTAGCGCCTCCCCTAGCACTACAACCCCCGCACTGCAATACTCCCCAAATGGCGGTTAGCCCTACACTCAAGTAATACTACGGCGAACGGTTGGATAATATTTAAGTAGAGTGTGCGAAACAATGCAGCGGAAGATAGAGGTTGAAAACTTTACTAATAAATGGCGATGATGTCATATAAAGAACAAGGATCACTAAATTCAGACAATTGACACAACAAAAGGTGTAACATGATAGTGTAGAGATGCAAAAATAATGGATTTGGGAACATGATATTATTAGAAATATGAACCTTAGAGTCAATTCTGGTCCACTAAGCATGACACCTTAACATTTCAAGATACCGCTAGTTGTCGTTCCTTGAAACCCTGAAATCATACATTTTAAAAGGTGAGGAGTTAGTCAAAGTGACTAAGTGAGGCGATATTAGGGTTTATAGATATGTGTATATATATGTATTTTGATAAATAATCAAGATGATCTTGATCAAAAATAATAGAAAAAGGACATAGCAAATATGAAACGGTTCATAATGATTGTTAAAATTGGGATAAGGGTAATGTGGAATATTTGTAGAAATATGAACCGTTTGTAATAATAACTTTAATGCCCGCAAGCTAGGCCTCTTCACCCGAACTCCGTAAATATTTGGTAAAACAGTATCG
>JBBMKE010330744.1:0-13367 GCA_037834125.1 Lippia alba | reverse complement strand
TGTGTACCTAATCAAAGTCTAAAGCCTACTTTCGTGGTCAATAGCTCATTAATTAGGTCAATTAATCAAGATTAGTGCAATTCACTAACTAGCGGCTTGGCCTGCCCGGTTAATAAATTATTTGATTGCTCAAGACTAAGCTAAATGTCTTTATACATAAACCTTAAGTGTTGTGAAATCTTTTCCAATTCACATGCAATTTCTCAATTAATATGCAAACCTAGGATCATATCTAAGGTGATCAAGCTCAAATTGCATACAAAACAATTTCACAATCATAAGACTAGAAAACCCCACCTAGGCATTTCATCAAACACCTACCCTACACAAATCATCACCCCCTTTTCCTAAGAAATTAGCTACTCATACTAGCACTATGAAGCAAATAGACACAAGAAATCATACTATAAACATTCATAATCATTAGATTGCAATAAACCTCAAGATCCAAGATCATAAGTATAAACTACAACCTTAAGCATAAAACTAGAGTATCCAAGAACAAGAGAATGAAATACATGAGCTAAATCTAATCTAGGAAATGAAATTAACAAAAAAGCAATAAAATCTTCAATGAAATCTTCAAAGTAGCAAGGTTGGTCTTCCAAGACCACTCCTCAAGGCTCTAGAACTCCAATTAGGGCAAAAAGAGAAAACCAACTTAAAAATCTCGAAAATTCCTATAGCCTCCCAAAATCAAGTTCAGGGCACATCCATGACTATGGGAAATCATGGGTAAAACATCAACAACTGTGGGAATATAAAATCATGAAAATGGTTTTTTACTAAATCAACGGTCGTGGAAATTTCCTTCTTCAGAATCCACAGTTGTGGATTCTATACAGTAGCTGGTCCAGATTTTCTTCATTTCCACGGCCATGGGAAATTAACCCTTAGAAAACCACGACCGTAGCTTCTCTTATAGGGGTCAATTTTCAATATTCCCGAATTATTTCGTGGCATTTGAGCTCCGTTTCGTCCTAAACATCACTCTGAAGGCAAGAGTCCCTATAACGAGCATATTTCTAGTTAGAACACGAGATTCCAGACTAAAATGAAGTAAATTAACACCTCAAAGGAGCACAAAATTACGACTCAACAGAGGGTCGAAAAATGCAGTATCGCGACCTGTTGGTCCCCTACATCTCATAGAAAATAAACTCCATCATTAGATTAATGTAGTTGTTGCAGCAACTATGGCACGCGCCATCAGCTTAAGGGCAGGGAACTGCCCCACCACCACTTGTGGCAGAATTGCCTACCAAGTAGACAACACCACCTCCAGCTGGTGGAGGCTTTTCCCCAGCTGGGAACTGTTAAGTCTTAAATTCTCGCTTCGTTGAGGCTTTATTATGTTTATTTAGCCCGAAATAGTAAAATTCAAACTTTAGGCTCTTTGTAGGTATTCTTACCTTAACAGTAACTATCAGGACGAAATAAAGTGAAATCTAAAAAGAAGGGGTTGGATTCAACTTTCCCCAATTGAGGGTGTTCTATGCTTAAATTATCCCCGCCCGGGGATAATAATACAGAAAACTCTCTGTACTAGAGTCCCATGGGCAATGTAAAATCTCCCCGCCTGGGGAGAATGGGAGAATGTTAAAGTGGGCTAACGTTTCTTCACCATCCCCGACCGGGGATGGTTTTGTGCTTATTTTTTCCCGCCTAGGGAAGAAGAGTATAAGGAAAAGTATTTAACCAAGCCTTTTGTTTCAAGATCCTTGAAAGGGCTTTCTCTCGATCTTGTTTAGTCTATTGATTGACAAAAATACTTTGCAATTGCCTTTAATTTATGCCGTCCCTTGGGACACGACCCCTCGTGCTACAATTGACCTTTACAACTTGCACTTGGTTGGGTCGAATCCACAAGGAGGAGTAAACCAAAGTCAATTACCTAATGTATTCACCAATCTATAAACAAACAACAAACAAGAGAGAGTAAGGTAGAAAATGAGTAAGGTAGCAAGTAACAAGATAAAGTAAGTGGCAAGGGGGAGTAATGATCATGCAAAGTTTGTGCTCGATTAGTATCTTGGTGGAATAAGGATCTCACAATCTAATCACTAAATTATGCGCTAGCTCCTCTCGAAGTCAAGTACATGTACCTAATCAAAGTCTAACTCCACTCTCGTGATCACTTAGCTCAATCATTAGATCAGTTAATCAAGATTAGTGCAATAAATGAACTAGCAGCTTGGCGTAGTTAATCAATTACTCAATTGCTCCATTGCTCAAGTCTAAGCTAAATGTCTTTATACTTTTTTTTAAGGGGAACCGGCCAGATTGACCGTGAGGTTTTAAGCGAGGTCTTCACCTCTTTTATTCACCACCGAATCAAAGAAATTATAATGCAGCGCAATCCATGGACTAAGTATGCTAAAATATAAGAAATGCCCTCCCCTATTATGAACATTATAAATGGGGTACATGAGGGTATAATGTTTAAAGTAATCAAAATTACAATCATCATTGCAACCTTGCCCTCTTCTCCATCTCGGTAAGGTTGTTTTATGAGAAATACTTATGTTTTCAATACCTTTCTCGGTGACAATACTGTTTAAGGTTATCTTTATACTTAGCCCTTAAGTATTGTGAAATTTCTTCCGACTCACATACAATTTCTCAATTAGCATGCAAATCTAACTTCATATCTAAGGTGATCAAGCTCAAATATACATACAAGGCAATTTCAAAAACATAAGATCAAGTAGTTCCACCTAGGCATTTCATCAAACACTTACCCTACACAATCCGTCACCCCCCTTTTTACCTAAGGATCTAGCCACTAATTCTAACACTAGAAAGTAAGGAAATGCAAGGAATTAAATTAGAAACATGCATATTCATTTAATTGAAACAAAATTCAAGTACTAAGGTCATAAACATCAACTACAAGTTCAAATACCAAAATTAGAGACGAATAGGAATTCAAATACTATGCTAAAGCTAATCTAGTATTGAAATAGACAAGGAATTGAAATTAAAGTCTTCAAACGATCTTCATCAAAGGAATGATGTAAAGGTAGCCTCCATGGCCTTCTCTCCACCTACTCCTCTACTTAGGGTAAAATGTATATGTCATTATACCTAGCTCTCCCTTCATATGAGTTGAAAATTTCATAAAAAAATTATTTTCGTGAGAGTCACACGGCCGTTTGGTTCCATAGTTTAAAACCCACACGGTCGTTTCACTTATAAAAACGTGTTCGCAATTTATGCTTCCAAATGCCCATATGAAATTTTAGTTCAAACATCAAACAGGCGTTTCACATAGGGTCAGTGCGTTATAGTAGCTTTCTAAACGGGCGTTTGGTTCCCTGATTCAAATGTCAAACGCCTGTTTGACCTTCCAGATTTCTTACAATAGGTTTACACACGGACGTTTGGGTTTCTAATTCAAACACCAAACACTCGTTTGACATTGCCGAAGGCCAAAACTTATTTCTTACACCCGATTTCGTCACGTTCTTTCCGTTCTCGACTCCCGCAAGTAAAATGGAACGATGAAAACCATAAATACATCAAATGGAAAGGATTTTAGAAATAAATATGGCTCAAACGGATATGAAATCTACACTTATCAACTCCCCCACAAAAAGGAGGGCATGCTAAAACACTAAACTCTTATCCATTCATACAAATATTCACACATTCGACTAGCCTCAATCTTGTAACAACTCATCAATCAACCCAAGCAAAAGTGGTTGAAAAATGGAGTCAATTTATGATAATCGTCATCAATCTCAAGAGATTGAACAAAATCAAGTGTTAAAGTTTTACTAAAACAAGCATAAATTAAGCATTGGATAATTCAATCCTAAGTTAAACCCCCCCTAATACTTGGAAATTGCAATGTCCTCTTGCAATAAATAAGAGAAAACTTTGAGAAAACTCCCTCAAGTGAAGAACCAACAACGGGAACATGCAAAGCTTCCAAAATCCTGAAAACATGGAACTTGAAACACGGATCAAGTGCTATGAAAAGCAATTATAATCAACAAGCATCATTCATGCAAGCACACAAGTCACATGCATCAATGCTCAAAGAAGAATCAAACTATCAATCAAGTAAGCGACAAACACAATCAAGAGCACAAATTATACAAATAACATCCACCGCCAAAGTTACAGTACCTACATCATACCAAGTACCAACAATTGGAAAATTAAGTACACAACCCAACCTAAAGAGTATGAAATTAAATTAGCATAAACAAAAGAGTAGCAAAGGCCCACACTTGGGGTGAGAGAATATCAAAAGCATAGAAAAGAAGGCAACCATTGTGGAGGAGGCGATGATACGGCTCAATGTTCCATTGGCGGAGAAGGAAGAAAATGTTGGCATCTGTCATCTCTTGCCGGTGCATAATCTTAGTTTGGTTGGCAAGTGTAGTGTCCCAAAAAGAGGCAAAATCTGTGGAGAGTGTTTGAACTTGATCATAAACCTCATTGATATCATGGTGAACCGGTTCCGATTCGAGTTCGGGATACTCATCTTGTTGGTAGAATAACACCATTTGCTCTTCATTCAAATCTTCATACCGAGTGACTCCAAGATTATATAACCTAGCCAAGCACAGTTGATCACTCTCCGGTCAATAGAAGACATACTCATGCAATGGCAGACCCCATTTCTTGGCAAACTTCATGTTGACGAAAATTTTCTCGTCAAGAAAAACTTTCTTATCCAAAGGTTCAATCTCCGCCGATGAACAACCACAAGCCTTAGCTATCATAGTCACATAACCTCCATGGCAAAACTCACCCATCTGGACTATGGACCTATTTTTCCATTTTCTCCATAAGAAAGTTAAGTCCGAATATTTATCCTACTCATCTCCTCATCATTAATATGATCCATAACTCCCATAAGTTAATGTTACCCTCAATATCACCTCGTGCAAAAATCCTTGTGGCCAAAGCCTTATGAAGAATCCGCCAAATACCTTAAGTGAGATTGGTGGCCTTGGAATTAGTTGGTTGATAGGTGTCCACCCCCTACTTTACTCCAAGTGCTAAAAACTCTGCAGTTCATACATCGGGGTCTGACCATTCTTTCGGGAAATCACAAACCCCCTCTAAAAAATGTAAAATCTCTTATAGTTATGAGGCCCGAAGCGTTTGCTTCCAACCATCAATCTTGAAAGTGGCAACTGGATTCTCCCACTTGAATGTGCGCATGAACTCGCATGTGAGGCTCTCGTAAGTATACTCATGCTCGGTCATGAATCTCCACCAACCAATGTTATTGCAAAGTCAGCGGACCTCCCTAAGAACCCTCAATTTTTCCAAATACTTGGCTCAAGAATTTTGTGGATCATAATCCGATTTTGAGGCACCTCACTAGCCTTTCCTTTGCCTTTTCTGTGGATGTGGATGCTTCACCGATGCGGACACACTTTTTAGGAGTCATTACCTAAAAAAAGGTAATAATCAATACACAATCAAGAATTTTAACTTAAAGGCTCAATGGGACAGATCATCAAACACTTTAGGGAAAACACTTAAAGGTGGGGGTATTTATAGAAAATTCGTTGGTTTAACACTTAGGCTCTCAAAATAGCAACAATAAACCATCACTAAGCAACAATTATCACCCAACAACTAGTGTAGCCGATGAATTTTGCAAAATTCGACAAAAACTAGGCTAAAATGTGGAAAAGCTGTCAACTTTAGTTCCTAGTTCATCAAGAGTCCAACATACATATCCAAACTTGCTATTCAAGGTTGAGATTTTTCAGGAATTAGTTGAAATCTCACTTACCGGTTGCCCAAAAAATCAACAACTAAACTTCTGTTAGGCACAAATAATTCCCAAACAACAACAATAACTACAAAAATTTTCTATTTCAGCCAAATTGGAACTAGGGTTTCAAAAAGTTTCAATATTGCTCAAAATTAGTCAACAATGTGCATAATTCAACCAATATTCAACAGTAACCCATATTAATGCAAGAAAGAAACAAGAAATCACAAGTGTGGGGACAAAGGTTTGGATTTCAAATTTTTAGGGAGAACACTTGAACTTCAACTAAAAGAGAATTGGGAGAAGACTTACCAAGGATTGTGAGAATGATAGGAGAGAGAAAAAGCGGTTGTTGTTGCTGAAAACTCATCGTTGTCCACCATTCGCCCGAGTTGCATGAGAGAGAATGGAGTTTGTTGGATAATAATTATAGTTTAGTGATGGTTTATTGTTGCTATTTTGAGAGCCTAAGTGTTGAACCAATGAATTTTTGATAAATACCCCAACCTTTAAGTGTTTTCCCTAAAGTGTTTGATGATTTATCCCATTGAGCCTTCGAGTTAAAATTCTTGATTGTGTATTGATTATTACCTTTTTGTAGGTAATGGCTCCTAAAAAAGGTGTCCGCACCAATAAAGCATCCATATCCATAGGAAAAGGATAGTGAGGTGCCTCAAAATCGGATAGTGAAATCTACAAAATTCTTGAGCCCAAGTGGTTTGGAAAAAAATTGAGGGTTTTTAGGGGATCTGTCGACTTTGAAATAGCATTGGTTGGTGTAGATTCAAGACCAAGCATGAGTATACTTACGAGAGCCTCAAGCGTGAGTTCATGCGTACGTTCAAGTGGGAGAATCCGGTTGCTACTTTCAAGATTAATGGCTGAAAGCAAATGTTTCGGGCCTCACAACTCCAAGTGATTTTCCATTTTCTGGAGAGGGTTTGTGATTTCTCGGAAGAATGGCCCGATCTTAATGTACGAACAGCAGAACTTTTAGTACTTAGAGTAAAGGAGGGGGTGGACATCTATCAACCAACTAATACCAAGACCACCAATCTCACTTTGGGTATATGGCGGATTCTTCATAAGACTTTGGCCTCGGGGATTTTTGCACGAGGTGATAATGAGGGAAACATTAACTCGTGGGAGTTATGGATCATGTCAATGATAAGGAGAGAATGAGGATAAATATTCGGACTTAACTTTCTTATGGAGAAAATGGAATCGATGGTGAGTTTTGCCATTGAGGTTATGTGAGTGTGATAGCTAAGGCTTGTGGTTGGTCATCGAAGGGGATTGAACCTTTGGAAAAGAAAGCTTTTCTTGACTAGAAAACTTTCGTCAACATGAACTTTGCCAAGAAATGGGTCCGTCATTGCACGGGTATGTCTTCTATTAGCTGGAGAGTGATCGACCGTGCTTGGCTAGATTGTACAATCTTGGAGTCACCCAGTATGAAAATTTTAATGAGGAGCAGTTGGTGTTATTCCACCAACAAGATGAGCATCGCAAGCCCAAATCGGAATCGGTTCACCATGATATCAATGAGGTTTATGATCAAGTTCAAACACTCTCCACCGAGTTTCCATCATTTTGAGACACTACACTTGCCAACAAAATTGAGATTATGCACCGGCAAAAGATGACGAATGCCAACATTCTCTTCCTCCGCTAATGAAACATTGAGCTGTATTAACTGCCTTGAGCTGGCGCCACGTGTTGACTGCCTTATGTGTTTTAATTATTTAATTTGCTCTCATTTGTTGGTTAACGTGTTTTACTTGCTTTAATTCTGTGACTTTGCACGTTGCGGGGCTCTATTTCCAAATCTTTAAGAGTTTAGGGGCCTATTTGTAATTTTCAATTTTAGAGGTCTTTCGGTCATTTTTTTGTTTGGATGAGAGTTCGACTCATTTGACCCCCTCCCTAATGCGTCCGAGGCATCGAAAGGAGTCCGTAGACTCTAAGTTTGCCCAATTCTGACTTCGTTTGCTTGTTTTGCGGCCGTTTTACTTGTTCGAATTCGGATCAAATATCCGGAATCTCCCTTCGGCCAATCAAAAGCCGCCAACTCACTCTCTCCTACAGCTCTCTCTCTCTCATGCGAAACACACACTCGAAGGTGTATTTTCACACACAACTCAATCTCCCCCGTTTCTCGAAGAAATTCAACGTGTGAATAATGAAAATCGATCACCTCAACGAGCCCGACATATTAACACCATAATTGTGGCCTGAAATGCGGCGGTGGCAGAGAAATTTGAAGTTACAGTCGCGGTGGTGACGGGTTTCACTATCGCGACTTCACCGGCAATTTACAGCATCTCCGGCGATCACGTTGACTCACGACCACCAGAATCGGTTGGGAGACCTCCTTGCGCAACTTCCCGACGTGGCGGCACAACCTAAAGACCGACGATAACGCCTCACGCGCCGTCTGAAAGTGACGCGCTGCGGCGGTCAACTATAGCAGCGACAAAGCTGCTTTTTAGGCGAGTTTCTTCGACGGGATTTGGTGGCTTTCAACTATTTTTGACCTTTTGAATCTGGTGTCGGTTTGGGGTAATTCACGACGGAGACAGTGATTCCGGTAAGGCGGAGGTGGCGCAACTTTGGGCGATGATTTAGGGTTGTTCCGACGGTTTTCTGACATCAAGCCCTTCACGAAAGTTGTTCATCTTGTCAAGACCGAGCTTTCCGTGGTAGTGGTGACTCACGCAGCGGTGGTTTTCCAGCGGGTCGGCGGCGGCGTCTGGCGGTCAATCGTCGCCGTGTCCAGCGATATTTTTCGACTAATTTCTTGGGGCTTTCAAATCTCTCGTATTGGGCTTCGTAATAGTACGTCCGGATTTTATTTTTGTCAAACGGTTTTCATTTAATTTCGATTTTTGGCTCTAGGATTTCGTATTCATTTTTCTTCAATTAAATCCGGTCGGTCGATTATTTTCAGATTTGGGTTGAGGGGTTTTGTTGAGCTCTCTGAGACGTAAGTTTGGGTATTTTTGGAGAATTTTTCGGCCACCGGAGGTGGCATTCCGGAGATTGACAGCCGTGTTCCGGTGATGTACGGCGATGACATTTTGATGTTTCTTCCTTCAACGGGTCCCTTTCATCGTGGTGAGTCCAACGCCACTTTCCGTTCGTCAATCGGATGTCCGGTTGATTTGTTGTGAGTTTTTGAAGTTATTGTATTAGTTTCATTAATTATTTTAAATTGTAAAAGTTGATCTTGTAAGTCCGATGAATGAAATTATGAGTTGTTTGATAAATCGAAAATATGTTATGATATATGAATTCTTGATTTATTAGATTTAATTGTCTCGTTTATGTCACTTCGTGTATATAGAATTTTGTATGTAATGGAACGTAATTTGTATTGATAATTTGAATTGTAAATTGAACCCCGATATGTCAAAATTGAATTAATGTTTCATTGTTCTAAATTGTAAATTCTTTCATGTACACTTGATGGACAAATGAACATTGTATGTCTTGAATTGATTGAATTATTATAATTGAGAAACGAATATCTAATTTTAAATAAGTGAAAGATGGATTATTATTATTATGCCGTGAATAATTAACTTTGAAACTCTTATAACTAAAGTTTGATTACCTAAGTCGAATATGGATCTCTTGGATGATAATTGGATTTAAATTAATCTTATATGATTTAATTAGGAACTTTCACACTTAAGAAATGACTTAATTGAACATATATGAATTGGGTTGGCGATGAACGAATTAATATGAAACAATGTGATTTGTATTTTCTTTTTATCTTTCCTAATTGCATTATTTGTGCATACTAGCTTGTCCTAATGTGAAATATGATTTTATTGAACTATATGATGACTTGTTTTATGTGAATTGAATATGAATTTAAATTCTGCCTACGTGATGCATCTTTTAAGTGTTTGAGCATTGTCGTGCGTCTTTGCGGTTGTGGTTTGAGTCTGAGCCCTGTTTTGCGTATTCAGTTGTTCAGGGGTTCTTCAGGGAGTGTCTGTCAGCTGTTTGGGTTTCTATGGGACTTCTTTGCTCTGTTTCCGTTCTCTTCGGTGTAAAGTGAAGGTTTTTAGATTTTTGTATTAGTTAAAGTGACCTACAACCCTCTGTGCTCATTTTCAAGCCTGCATGCGAGTATTCTATTATAATTATATAATAGATATATGTGTTTATATGATTTGCATATGAATTTGTCATACGAGGAAAATTTTGAATTATATGTACGAGCATATGTAAGCTTGAAATGTTTTGCAACAAGGCTATGCTCCAAACCGTGTGACTTTGCATCTACTTCAGATTCGGATGACACGGAGAGGTACGTTATAGTATATGCTGCGTTGCAAGGTATGGTATGTTTGTTAAGGTACGTAAGTTTTATTTGTTTAGTATGTTTGTGCGAGGTTTGCCCTGAAATATGGGAATTTGGTTTGATTTGGATTTGTTGGGCCCCGAAATTACGGGTAAGGAGCCCCGGGACGACAAGGGTCGTGGGGTTTGACCTATGCATAATTCTATTTTAAGTATCCACATACGACTCTTGGAGGTTGGGAAGGTGTGATACTTTGAGCCCTCAGTTAGATAACCGGGAAAGGAATATTGTCGAATCACAACCCCGTATGTATATGTATTTATGGCGGTGAGGGTTTGATTCCTGAATGTCGTGGTGTGGATGATGGATTGATTTATGAGTATTTGGTTTTATTTGCGTCTGTTCTGGAAGTAGGTTGGAGGCCGTACTCATCGGGTATTTGTTCTGTTATATCATATTGGTTATGAAACGGGATAGGAGCTTTCTCTTCTACTTTGATTCGAGTCTGTTATGTTTGTTATAATTTGATTTAGATACGTATGAAATTTGAGTTTGATTCGAAAATGGTTTTGGTTTGCAAAACCCTATTCTCGGTTCATAATCTTTCTTTTGATATGTGGTCTGCTCTATAATATGTATAGTGTGAGTGTGTTCATCCCCCTCACTCAGTCAAGCCGTTAGACTGACCCCCTCTCTTTTCCCCCTTCGGTTGTAAGTGCTGGTTTTGTGTTCGAGCTAGGCGGTTTCGAATTGAGTCATTTGTTCTGTCTGAGTCAGTTTGTGTCCTTTGAATTCTGCTTCTGTATTTCATTCGTTTGAATTCATTGTTGTTGTAAATTGTATAATTTACATTCAGTAAGTGACCGTGTCGGCTTTTTTAAATATTTAATTTACCCTTGCCGGACTGTGTCTTTACGCATTAAAATAGGCTTGTGAGCCCAAGTCTACATGTGATTCGAATGTTTTAATTCTTGCCTACCCATGGCTATTGCATGTGGGTATGCAATTGCATGATTTGACAGGTTGCTAAATCGGGACAGGTTAGGATAGGTGGCTGGAATAGATGAACCCGTAATGTTGATTGATATGAACTGTTTTGTTATGTTGATGCTTGAAGGTTTTGATAGTTTGTATTTTACATCGCTTCCATATTCAGGTTCTGCATATTTTGTTGTACAGGGTATAGGTACCGCCTAGCCTAGGTTGGATTTTTGTTTGTCACCCGCTCGCTTTGACTTGGTGTGTGTGCTGACTTTCCATTTCGTACACGTGTCGGGTCCTAATGCGGGGGATGTGGTGCCTTTCATTTGGGGTGCTACATCTTTAAGTGATATCAGAGCTACCAGTTTCAGAACCGGTGTTCTAGAATCGTGCCGTGTCCATCTAGGTCGTACGATATATGAATACTTGTGCATTACATTCTTCTGATGTGAAATTTTGACCTCTCTACATGAATTTGTCTGAACTTATGTGATTGCTTGCGCACTATGGTTATGATTTTTGCAAAATTATGATTGATATGCTTAAATTTTTGAAAATTACGTGTTGCATATACATTAATTACGTGCTCTTAATTGCTTTCATTACTTGACATATCCACATACTAACCCAAATGCATAGATATCAATTCAATTTGTAAATTGCAGGGCATTGCTTCGACACCAAATTGCAAATGATTGTGGCAATTCTTCCCACTTCAACAAATCATTGACAGAATATTCAATGCAGTCATACTCTAATGAAAGACAATGGATCTCTACAGGAATTCAAACAAGGAATCAATGCTATCATTATGAAAATGGGTAATATGCATTCATGGCACATGCATCATGCATTGGAATAAATTTTAATTTTTTTGAACATCTGCTCTACGTATTTGACTGCCTTCTTTGTTAAATACGAGTGCATGTCATTTACATCTCTAATCCCACGTGCATTAGATTTGTGGTTGTGTTTAGGTGACTCCCTTTCCTATTCCAACGAATGCTGATTTTAGTAGAAGCTGCTTTGGGATCTGAATAGGGGTAGATCAGAAAATGTACAGGTTGATTTAACAAGCTCAGGGTATAAGGTGGATAAAAGAAAATATCGGTATACAAGGAAAACAAGAGACCTTTCAACTATCAAAGTGCCTTCGGGATATATACTTTACATACTTGGAGGTGCTCGGGAGTATCATACTTTACAAGAACACCAGAATTCCTAACTATGGATAACGTGAAGTACCAATGAAGAAATCAAAATTCTTGTACCATTTGGAGATTCTTAAGTGGAGTCAGATTATTGTTAAAACACAAACAAGCGTTGTTATACTTGTATTAAAGGAAAATGAATAAGCTATACAAACTACAGATTTTGGCGATGATGTCATTAAAGGCAAACACCACCAAACAATGGGATGAGAGCACCATTTAAAATGACGATGTCAAACCAGGATTGATTAAAGATCCTCCACTTATCTCTCCACGATTTCTCTGAGAAATTTCACCGTTGGTAAAGAGATAGTAGTTCCCAATTTCCTATAATTTTATTGGGATTTCAAGAGACCCCCCAAGGATCACATTACTCCGAGAATCAAGCGAGGCGATTCAAGACCATTGGGCACCTGAGGGTTTGAGAAATGTGAAGGAATGCAACCTTGAATGGGAAATTGAAACGACGATCAGTGAAGGATTTTGTTATCCTTTCAAGTTAAAGAATTGTCAATCTCGAATTCACTACTACGGTGAACGGTACATTAAGCATTCGTGGCATTTGCACACATGCATTTCATAAGTAATTATATTTTATTTGCTTGATGTAAGTGACGTGTAATGCTTGATGTTGCCTTGGTTGTAATAATGTGGTTAATTAACATAATATTTATTATTGTTGTGAATTTTATAAACTGATTGGATTACAAGCTTACATGAAATATTCGTGCTTTTGTGATTATAATTTAATTACTCACTAATCCTTCGTGCACATACAAGCATATTGTAATTTTATTTTTCAGAGATTCCATCGCGATATCCCCCTTGAGTTGGACTTGGATGATAAGATTGTACTCTAGGGACGTCGATATCAGTTGTGATAAGGTACACTAAGCACGCATCACATATTCTGCATCGAGTGCTATTCTGTTATGCTTATGTTTGAATGTTGAGTAAGTGAACATATGTGCTAGAGAGGTGTTACGATCTCTCTGTTTATGTGTTGGAGAGATGTGGGATTCTCTCTATTTATATGATAGAAAGATGTTGGATTCTTTCTAACTTATGTGAGCGAGAGATGTTGGATTCTCTTGGAGTTAGATATTCGGAG
>JBBMKE010330635.1:0-13368 GCA_037834125.1 Lippia alba | reverse complement strand
GAAAACTGGTTTGCAGATTGAATAAAAGTATATATGGCCTCAGACAAGCATCCAGACAATGGTATGCAAAATTTTCAGCCTCATTGATCCAATATGGTTTTCATCAATCCAAAGCTGATTATTCATTGTTTACTAAGAGTTGGTTCTGATTTCCTTACTCTTTTAGTTTATGTTGATGATATAATCATCACAGGTCCAGATCCCTCTATGATTGATTCGTTGAAGAAATTTCTTCATTCTCAATTCAAACTTAAAGATCTTGGTCCTTTGAAATATTTTCTTGGGTTGGAAATTGCAAGATCTCAGGAAGGCATCGTATTGAGTCAAAGAATATACACTTTGCAGTTGCTAGAGGAAACAGGCTATCTTGGTGCTAAGCCTACAAACACACCAATGGATTCTAACTTGAAGCAGAATTCATTTGAAGGTGAAGAATTGCAAGACTCAGCCTCTTATAGAAAGCTCATTGGAAAACTGTTGTATCTCACCTTGTCAAGACCTGATATATGCTTCTCTGTAAACAAGCTGAGTCAGTATGTTTCAAAACCTCGTACCATTCATCTTAATGTTGTTCATCATTTGCTAAGATATTTGAAAGGGACAGCTGGTCAAGGCATCTTCTTTCCATCAAATAATGATTTGAAGCTTAGTGCATTTGTGGATGCTGACTGGGCATCATGCCAGGACACAAGAAGGTCCACTTCTGGATTTTGTATCTTTCTTGGACAAGCCTTGATCTCTTGGAAGTCAAAGAAGCAGTCTATAGTTTCTAGATCTTCAGCTGAAGCTGAATATAGAGCACTTGCAGTAGCTACAAGTGAGTTGGTGTGGCTTGCGCAGTTGTTGAAAGATTTTCACATATCTCTTCATGGTCCTATCTCCTTATATTGTGATAATTTGGCAGCAATACACTTAGCGGAAAATCCAATATTTCATGAACGCACCAAACATATAGAAGTAGATTGTCATTTTGTGCGTGACAAAGTTTCCCTCGGTTTTATCAAGCTACTGCCGGTAAGGTCATTGCATCAGTTGGCCGACATTTTCACCAAAGCCCTTCCTGCTTCTCAACTTCAGCAATTACTGATCAAGTTGGCTGTTAAAGACATATATCATCCACCTTGAGGGGGGTATATTGTAATTAGCTGAAAAGTTGAGCTGATAGTTTTCAGTTTGTTTCTTTTGTTTCCCACGTGCTCAGCCAGAATAAATATCTAGTTAGTTGGTTGACAGCTTGTGTATGAGACAAGTGGCTTCTATTTATTGGTGACTTGCTTTGTATATATGCACATGTATGTACGTATCTCTGGACTTGAGATCAGAATAATGAAAATAAAGGTTTCCCAATTTTCTCTTCCAAAACATAGTAATGTTTTAACAAAAGAGATATCTAGCATTAATGCAGATATTCATACAGTATTTTGTTTATGTTAACGAATATGTTGTGGTCAGTGTAGCAGGAATTTGATCACTTAATTAAATTTTATCTAACTTAAGAAGTAATTATAAAAATAATATACACACATGATAAAGGTTTAACCAGTTTAACAAAAGAAATATTTTTATCCACGTAGATAGTCATACATTATTGTGTTTATGTTAAGGTATATGTTGTGTTCAGTAGGTACATTCTTTTGATTCCTTTCAATTTATTTAAGTTTCTCGCCTCTTTTTGTATGTCCATTTGGGATCCTGTTACTTTCCAGTTTCCATTCATAATATTCCGAAAAGGTATTTTTAATTCTTATACAAGACATTAAGAAAATAATTATCAAGCACTTTACAGTGTTATTAATCTTAAATAAATTATTTAGAAAGGCTTATATGTCATCCAAACAACCTCTAAATATTGGTTGAAAACATGACAAATTTGTAAATATGTGTGTCCATATATATACCGTAAAAGGAAATGAATG
Organism: Lippia alba; assembly: GCA_037834125.1. Lineage (NCBI taxonomy): Eukaryota > Viridiplantae > Streptophyta > Magnoliopsida > Lamiales > Verbenaceae > Lippia > Lippia alba. The sequence continues at coordinate 11,452 of JBBMKE010330635.1, read as the reverse complement.
TACTTTTGGAAAAGAGTTGGTCAATTAAATAATTAATTTAACAGATGATGCAGTAAGATATATTAACTTTGGAGATATATATACACACACACACACATTTATGTGAAGAAATCAAATCTATAGTGAAATTGTAATAGCCTTTTGTAGCAGGTTTTGTTCAAATATGATTCAAACTTTAGTTTGTTATTATTATTGTTTATTTGAGTTTATCGGTGAATTTGTTCGTCATGTTTTTCAGTTTCTTGCCCACTTTATTTTAATAGAGTTATGTGACAAAGTGCTTAATAAAATGTCTAGTTATTATCATTGAGTCTTGGGAAGAAGTGGGCTATATTTAATTAGTGGAGTATTTTTGGGATTTTTTGCTATACTTATGCTTATATAAAGGCCCGTTGAGTTCAGATTATTTATTTAGAAAAATCTTCTCCACACAAAATTATTACTGCCTTCACTTGGTTTATTATTCTATCTACTAACGTCTTCTATTTTTCTCCTATTTTTCTTTAACAGGTTTTTGTTTTTATAAAAAACAAAACTATTTAAATTTCCTCCACAGCCTAAAATTGAAAATGAAAATCGACTTATGAAACGCAAATTGCAAAAGTCAATTGACATTTTAAACCAAAATAAAAACTTGTGAAATTATTGAAATAAATGCAGTTAACTCTTTAATTTCAAACCCATCTTCATCTATATAACAGTATAAGTAAAGGTATTATTAGTTGTTACAAATATCGACCAACTCTTTTCTATAATGAAAATTTCAGAATGCAAAAATGAACCCAAATTAATTTAATTGAAACCAACGCATCAAATATATATAAGGTATAAACTTTAGAGTATAATATATTAATATATGATATATATTTGCAAAAATATAGTTTATAAGGTATAAACTTTAGAGTATAATATATTAATATATAATATATATTTGCAAAAATATAGTTAATTAACTTATATGCTCACTAGCATGGTTAGAAAATATTTTTACTTAAGCCCCTAAGAATGGAGAGGCGGTGGGAATGTGGATCCTCCCAACTTTTGCGGCCACTTGTATAAAATTTTGAAGACATTTTTTATATCATTTAGTTTTATATGCAAAATATTAAAACTTTACAATTTTGTTTTCCTGCAAGCTTATGGATAAATATTGACATTTATCTTTGGTTCTGAATTAGTATTTAGTAAGATGTCATGCAAGAATCACATGCATGAAACACGCCTATGAATAAGACAATAGCCAATACTAGGTGAAATATCTTTTTTTTTTTTCGATTTCCCACTGAAATCACTTAGGCGCTAATATTAATTAGTGACAACTTAAAAATTGTCGACATATGTCAAGTGATAATACATTTAACTTTGTCGCGAATTAATTTTTTTTTATAATTTCATTTATTTTATTACAAAATGACTCAATAATGTCAAGTATGTCAAGAACAAGGACGTTCCTCGATCGGTACAATTTTCTTATAAATATATTAGGGACGAAGTTCCTCCGATCGAGAATCAATTGGAGATTTGTTGGTATTAGTGAAATGAAAGTGCGTTGTTTATTATTTAATATATTTAAATAAATTTAAGTATTATGTTTATTGAGTAAATTAAAAAAAATCAATTGAAAACTTGTTGGTATTAGTAAAATGAATGTGTGTTGTACGTTTATTATTTAATTTATTTAGATAAATTTAATTATTATGTTTATTGAGTAAATTAAAAAAAAAATTGTCTGTAAGTAAATTAAAACATTAAAAGTATTTAATTGATTAAATTTATTTTTAGGATTTTTTTGTTATGCTTATTTATGAAAAAGATTTTTCGTTTGCATATTTTTGCAATTTACCCTCTTAATAAACTTTCATCGTAAACCGCCATTAAATCTTTGCATTTGTAACAAACCGTCATCTAAACTTTTTTTTGGTGATTTTGGCAAAAGAAACTTGACACGTGGTATGTTTATAGAACATACATATTAGCCGCATTTTAACCAAAACTACCTTTAGATGACAGTTTGTTACAAATATTAAAATTGAATGGCGACTTGTAATGAAAATTTATTGGGATAATAGACTACAAAAATTCACAAAGTTCGGATGACAAAAAAAAGTTTCCTAAAAAATATTTATCTCTAAAGATTAATTGTTGCTACTGGTAAATGATAATTTCTAAGACATCAGTCGGAACAACGTAACTTGTACTAAAATATTATCATAAATATTGGTGAGAGTTTTTTTCACCAAATTCTTAGTGATCGATGTCACCAAAAAAACCTATTAAATTAGTATGTATCCGTCGGAAATCCATAAAAAAACGAATTTACTAACAAGTCTCCAATTGATTCTCGACCGGAGGAACTTCGGCCCTAATATATTTGTTGGAAAACTGCTGATTGAGGAACCTTATCTTTACCATTCTTGTCATTGTCGAGTCATTTTATAACAAAACATAAGAATTAATTTGCGACAAAGTTAAATGTATTATCAGATATGATGTACAAATATTTTAAAAAATATTATTTTATTGCATTGTATTTTGTTGGACACCTGATCCGATACTTCTCAAGTAAATTTAAAAAAAAAAAAAGTCATTTCACCGTATCCGTATCGTGTTTATATCACCGTGTCCGTATCCATGCATTATACATTATTTACATATATGAACAATTTTTAAGTTGCCATTTTATTTTATTTGTTTGTCACTAAGATATTTCACCAGGTGGCTAGTATTGTCTTATTGATGAGCGTGTTTCATGTGGTTCAATTGCATGGTGTCGCGCCAATTCGGGACCAAAGATAAATGTCATTTATCAATAATTAGATAATTGTAATTTTCGAAAATTATAACCATGCAAGTTAATTAGAACCTCTATTTTCACAAATACGATTTACGTTTTGGGTGACAATAATATATTTTACTCTGAAGTATGTATGTCTTATTGATGTATGTGTTACACGATATCCATGACATCTTGTCTTATTAATGTATGTGTTACATGATATTCTTGACGTCTCCGTGTCATATTGATGAATGGAAAATTCTACTCATGATCCATCTAGTCCGAAACCAATTAATTAAAAAGGTAAACGTATTCATTTGTTATTTGATTGGTTATTCTCTCTGAATTTTTCATCAACTACACGATAAGTGTAAAACACTCATTTCCTTGTTACACTGGTTTAACCGAGTCAGTTTCGAGTTAAAATTATCCATTTTTTAGTGGCTTGGCTAAAAACAAAACAATGATATATTTATAGTTCATACACGTCAATTGTTTTTAAGCTAAAAGTACTATAAAAATAAATTTAAATGGTGGTATATCACAAATACAAATATTAGATAGCGATTTACAATTCGAAATAATTAACTCTGTAAATTGGAAAAAAAAACTTAAAATTCAAATATTAAAAATAGGAAAAATTACATCTAACTACCCTCAGTTTTGGCCTAATTACAATCAAATCTCTATTCTTTGCATATTTACCATATAGTCCCTAAATTTTACATTTCATTTGAGATCTCTGATATCCGTAAGAGTTCCGTTAGGTTGATCAATTGTCATTTTCTTTTTTTGGTCAAATGTCCTTTTTAAATTGCCCCTCATGAATTTGTTACAAATACACATTCCTATAATTTCTTTTTAATAACAAATCGATCCCTATATTTTTTAGAATTTACGAAGGACAATTGATCAATCTAACGGAATTCGAACAAATCTCAAAGATCTCAAACAAAATGTAAGGTTTAGATATTAAAAAATATTCTCTCTTATCTTTAATATATTGAGAAATGATTAATGATAGGTATGTGCATTCATCGGGCAAGATGTCAGGAATCTCGTGCAACACATTCATCAGTAAGACATATATACAGTGTCAAAATATCTAGTCTCTTTGTTGATATCCCACTGAAGTGATCCAATTATTTTCTAACGAAATATGACAAAAAGCATTAATGTTTTCATGGCAACACAAATTCGTGGTTAATTTTCAATGTTCTTGTGGTTATATTTCTGCTTTTTATTGACGTAATTACTTTAATATAAAAGCATAATTAGAAACTTGTATTAATCCAGAAAATTTTAAAAGAAAATTCTTGTTACTTTATCGATATTATAAATATATTGAAACTTTAGATGTGTTTTGATTCCTGTTTAAGTTTTCATAAATGTACTCGTTCTACAATCCAAATATGTGACCAGTTCATCGAGCGTTACGAAATAATGAAGTTCAGATGTTCATTAATAAACGAACACCTATGATAGTATAATCGAATGAATATAATGGAGGATGAATATTTTAATTTTATCATATAATTCTAGAAAAATTACATCATCTTTCTATTTAAATTTATAAAATTACCAACAAATCTTATTTTACCTAAAATATTACAAATACCCAACACAATAGTTTATAATATTACATTTTAGTGCACCTTTTCGTTAATCCTCTATTAATACATATTATCTCCGTATATAAGTGAAATAAAATATAAAATATAAAAATAAGAGAAGATGTTCAATATCCCTCTGGTTAGATGCCAAATATTTGTCATATATTATCAATTGAGCTAATTACTCTTTAATCGAGAGGATTCATGCAACCTCCATTTCCCCTGACGAAAGCCATGCATATTACGAAGTTAATTACATCAGCATGGGAAAACCCGATTAGCCAAATAAGAGAGAGAAACTAAATTATAACATGATGTGCAGAAGCATTAGTTGGCTCTCCACGTGGCCTCGTCAGATGTATTTATGCATTAATAATGTTTCTTCTACATCCAACGGATTAAAGAAATGTCCTGAATCCACACGCATTGCAATATGCGGCTTTTATAATTTCGCAATTAGAGCAAGAATCCACTATAAATAGGGAGCCCTAGTGCAGCTGAAACTCATCACTACAACAATCATCCAATATTATTCAATAGTAGTAGCCATGGCATCCCTTCAATACGTGCTTTCAAGCACCACCACCCCCACCGCCCCCCACTCCTCTTCTCGCCCTGCTTTTCCCAAGCAATCACATTTCATCACCCATGCAAACCACAGACGCCGCCTTAGCGTTTGTTGCCAAAACCAAAAGGAAGGTGGGAATTCGAAGATCGACAGGAGGAACATGTTGCTCGGTTTGGGCGGCTTGTACAGTGCAGCAAACCTGATTTCCACTCCTGGACAGGCCTCGGCTGATCCGATCGAAGCACCCGAGCTCGACAAGTGCGTCCTTGGTAGGAACTGGAACAAAAATGGGCAACCGCTTGATGAGCACTGTTGCCTCATTAATTCAGAAGTCAAAGCCGTTGATTACAAGATTCCTTCGGTTGCTACCCGAAACAGGACACCTGTCCATTTGTTAACGCCTAGTGAAGTTAAGGATTTCGAGAATGCCATCAAAGCAATGAAGGATCTAGACATAACTAATCCAAAAGATCCCCATAGCTTCAACCAGCAGGCCAAGATCCATTGCGCTTACTGCAATGCTTCTTATTTCCAACCCGACACCGACAGCATGGACCTTCAGGTCCACCACAACTGGCTTTTCTTCCCTTTCCATAGATGGTACATCTATTTCTTTGAGAGAATCTGCGGCAAATTGATAGGCAAGCCCGATTTCCGGTTGCCTTATTGGAACTGGGATCATCCTGATGGCATGACCGTCTCTCACATTTTCACAAATATCAATTCCCCTCTATACAACAACCTTCGGGATTGGGAGAATGCCTTCTACCATCCAACCAAACCGGTTAGTCTTGGAGGAGCCCCCGATGCAATCCCTGAGCAAACGATAGAGAACAACATCGCTCAGATGTACTCGGAGATGATGACTAATTACTCAAGTCCCACCGAGTTCATGGGGGTCCCATATCGCAAAGGGACCGCGTGGAGGTATGACGGTGAAGGGAAAAGTGAGACTGGAGCACACAACATGATACACTACTGGATCGGAATGAAGACGAAAGCTCCCCAACAACCGGTCAACTCTGGTGAGGACATGGGTAACTTCTACTCGTCCGGTAGAGACCCCATGTTCTACTGTCTCCACTCAAATGTAGATCGCATGTGGGCAATATGGCAAACCCTGCCCACTGGCAAAAACAAATTTATCACGGATAGAGATTTCCTCGACACTCGGTTCATTTTCTATGATGAGAATAAGCGGCTTGTGCGTGTTAAGGTGGAGGACTGTATCGATGCCAGTGGACAAGCGAATTTGGGATACCGATATTTGTATCAGCCTACCCTATGGCAGGATTACACTCCGCCACCTCAATCGGCAGAGGCGAGAGCCAAAAGAGCTAGCATGAATGCACCTAAGGCGGAGGATGTTTTCCCTTCGGCACTAGAGAAGACAGTGACGGTCGTTGTTTCAAAGACCCAGAAGGGAAAAGTTGATGAGTATCTGGAGATTGAAAATATTACCTACGACACAAGTAAGTTCGTCAAGTTTGATGTGTTCGTGAATGATGAGGACGATGACACTGATGCCCTCGGCAATCTCCAAAGAGCATCATTTGCAGGAACTTTCTCACAAGTGCCGACCAAATCGAGCGGCAACATTGTTACCACTGCCACGAGTTCCATCCAAATGAGGCTCACCGATTTGTACAATTACATGGATGTGGCCGATGATGATACAGTCCTGGTGACGCTCGTTCCAAGGCACCAGGGCCCTGGAATTAAGATTGGTGGTATCAAGATCATCAAGAATCCAAATAAATCAGCATAAACCAGCTGAATCCACTATCAATTCGCTGAAACCTCTTCATTTGTTTGTGTTTCCGTACGTTGTCATGCAGGCGGCCTCTTGCACACACTATTTCCTACAGCTTGGCTTAGACCATCGCAGCAGTTTTTCCATTCCTCGTTTTACTGCTGCAATGATTTGTAGATCATTGCCTTCGAATCTTTTTTTTTTGTACCAAACTCTTCATTTCTAATAAAGCCGCCTCATTTCCTTTATAATGCCTGTGAAGATGGAAAATATCATTATTTTATCATATCATTTTTGTAATATTTGTTTCCATTTTACCACTATTTGATATTTAATATGCATCTCTTGTTAAAAACAGAAAATTTCATGGATGAATTGGATTTCTTGTCATGATATGCATGAATATATTTATTGAATTCAGAAATCTATACAGATTAATGTAGCCAGTCCAACGGTTGGATTGCTAAGTTCTTTTGTCGACCAGTATGAAGAAAATTAATTTTTTTTTGACCCCTACCCGAAAATGCTCAATTTTAGTCAACAAAAACTGAAAATAATAAAGAAATTGATTTTCTTGAAAATTTTCTTTAAATATTTTAGAATGTTAATTTATAATTTAATTATTAAATATTTTAAATTTAGGGCAAAATAAAAGGATCAATTCACCCATAAATTGATCTAAACCCTAACTGATTGTAATTTTCAGAACTCAATAGAGCTTGTAATATTTTCATGTAAACAATTTCAAATTAATGGTAATTAGACAATCTCCCAACAAGGGGTGATCTGATATAGAAGACCAAAAAAGTTTTGGCTTGTTCCTAAAAGTAATTTAGTTATACGACGGTACTATGGATAACCGTGTTAGCAACAACCTCATTGCTCAAGATAAATCTTTATGAATGAGAACTCTGGGACCGATAAAAGTGTACAACATATTGTTCCTCTATTTTGGAATATCAAATGATTAATTCACAACCTAAGTCATGAAACACAATGAGCAAGTCATCAGGACACACGCTGATCAATGTAGGACACACGCTGTTTGCTAATTAATGTTAATTGGACTTTATGAATATAAACGGATGTTAAACCCATATCAAATTACGTCTTTGTTTCTTTGTATAAACACCTCCTAACATTAATGATAATCTAGAGATTTGATCCTAATTGCATAAATTATGAAGGTTGACTAAAAGTGTCGTCGCAGCCTTTTATCTTAGATCAATAATAAAGAAAATCACCACTCGAAATTGGAAATGAATTAATACATTTTAAATAGGGAGCCCTAGTGCAGCAGAAACTCATCACCCAATACTATTCAATTACATACAGCAATAGCCATGGCATCCCTTCAATACGTGCTTTCATGCACCACCACCCCCACCGCCTCCCGCTCCTCCTTTTCTCCCCCGGCAACTTTTCCCAAACAATCACAATATTTCATCACTCGTGCAAACCGCATGCAGCCATCGCCTTAGGGTTTTTTGTCAAAACCAAAAGGAATGTGGGAATTTGAAGATCGACAGGAGGAACATGTTGATTGATTTGGGTGGCCTGTACGGCGTTGCAAACCTATTTTCCACTTCTGGAGAGGCCTCGTGTTATAGGTCGCACTTGGGTATAAGGTTGTGACCATAACTTGACGGTGTTGATTGCGAGTGATTTGAGAATATCGTCCCGCTGGTGCAGTGGAGCAGCAGGCTTTAATGAAGTGAGATCAAAATACTGTTCAATAGGCATATTCCTTGATGTATGAGGATGGTCTCCACCAAGTTTGGGGTCATTCTGAGTCTGTTTGGCTTTGGAGTTGTGGTGCGACTGGGAGGCGGTCGGCAGTGCGGGGTAGGCCAAAGTACTTTAAGCAGAGGGATCAAACAAAAGTATTTCCAAGAGATATTTTGTAGAGAGTTTCCTTCATGTGTTGGGAATGTCTCCACAAAGTTTCAACTCATTTGAACACCGTTTGAGCCAATAACAAGTCTTGACAACAATATGCTGTCACTGAGGGGCAGTTTCAAAAATTCAGCTAATTGCGAGGGCAATTCCCGAACGATGGAGTCTCGGGAGGGGCTGAATGTTTGGAGTATGATTATACAAGTCAGGGGCTTCATTTGAACGAAACCGGTAGGCGATTTGGTGGCCGGATACGGGATTTGTGAAAAATCGCGTCGCTCTGCTAGCTTCAATGTCTAGTGAGGGAACAAATTAAATATTTTTTTTAGGTACTATAGATGGGGCATGCATTGGGGAGCATCAGCCAGCCCTCTCCGTGCAGTGATGGCACAAAGTGAGCACTGTGTGGGCAAGGATTGCCCGCATGGGCCAGCACTAGGAACCCGGAAGGGGAACTTAGTGTTCTCGGGCAGTTTGGGAACCAAACGAGCAGCGTGGGACTATGGAGTCCGCGTTGGGCATCAGTTAGGCCACAGAGGTTTTGTGTGAGCTCCCGCTAAGCCCCGGCGGGCTGTCCCTGAATTACTAGACCCAAGAAACACCTCAAGGCCGATTGAATGATCGGGACGAGTTCTCCAATGTCCCATGAACTAATTCGTGGATAAGTGCGAAAGGTTCACGCACGACACAGGGTCCGTAGGCTTAAGATATGGGATTGTTGGGCAACAACGCATAGTGGGCATGACGGCAAGTTGTCTATGAGCTTGAAGGCGAGTCCTAAGCTTTGTGCGGGACGATTGTGGGTTGATGACAAGTTGAATGAGCCTTAGACTTATGAGTTACCCTACTCGGGCAAGAAGCAAACGAAGGGCGCAGAGGCACTCCTAAGACTGAAGCGTCCCGAGCGAGCGACGAGCACGAGGATTGCGTGTTGGGCACGCTAGCGACCCTTCATGCCGAGACTGAGCACTTATGCTCCCGTGCCATCAAGAAATATATTGTTAGGACCCGAGATTGTGGGACGAATGACAAGCATGCTAGCTTGTAGAACATGAATGGGGGAGTGTCGAGCCGGAGTGCGCGAGTGATGCTAATATAAGAGCAAGGTTATCATAAAGACTCGAGGATTGAAGGCGGACCGAAGGTTTTGAAGAACCTGAGGGAGTCTCATGGGCGAAAAATTATTCCACTGCACAAGAAACTGAGTCCGCCCGTAACATCTTGGCTCAACCTGTAACCGAACCTAATTTTTCCAAGTGTTCTCTTACCACTTATAAGTTAAAGGACGGCACAACTGAAAAAACTGTAGCATGTTGCCTCAATGCTACTGGAAAGATTGTGGATTATAGGTTACACGAGATTTTCAACGAGTTGAAAAGAGGCCCCGTGCTCATGAAGTCACGCCAGAGTATATCGAAAACTATAATTGTATTATAGCAACCATGAAGGAACTTAATCTTAAAAACGATCCATGTGGCTTCATACAGTAAGCGAACATCCAATACAATTATTGCAATGAAGCTTTTCCAGACCCAAGTGGAAAAGACAAGAAGCTGCAAGTCCACCTCTCATCGTTTTTCTTCTCTTTCCATAAATGGTACATCTATTTCTTCGAGAGGATCTACGGGGAACTAATCAATGTCGATCGCTTATGGACTTTGTGGCAGGATGGCCTGGGGCTGCCCCCAAAAGAAAATAAGATTAAGGTCAGGAAGATTAGGACCAAGATTTTCTCGACTCTGAATTCATGTTCTTTGACGAAAAAACCAACCGCGTGCGCGTGAAGGTGAAGGATTGTCTTGATAACAAGGCGATGGGATATGAGTTTGAAGAATCCGACATCAAGCCTTGGCATGATTACAAAGTACCTTCTCAAGCAGACAACGCCAATAAAAGAGAGGCTGATCAGCAGGTTGCGTTCCCTCTCCCTCTGGGCAAAGATAAAGTGACGATCAAGGTTAACCAGGAGTTGCTTGTTGAAGGTAAAAAAATATCAAACCCTTCCAAGTTTGTGAAGTTTGGCATTTATGTCAACGATGAGGACTCTGACATGACCAATGCCTGCAGGGCATCATATGCCGGAAGTTTTTCCCGAGAGTGCCGGGTGCAACCAACTATACCTCTAGCATGATGCTGAGCCTGTCTGAATTGTACGTGTTGGAACCGCGCTCGCCATTCACCTAAAATCCACATTAGTATGATATTGTCTGCTTTGGGCCAAGCCTGCACGGACTTATTTTTGGGCATCTCCCAAAAGGCCTCATACTAATGGAGTTGGGTGACACTTATATATTGGACAATATTCCTCCAATCTTTTGATGTGGGATCGCTTTGCTACCCAACAATCCTCCCCTCAAACCAAGACCACACCACTTGTGACCTCCCCTATAGGGTCAATCCATTTGATCAATCCATTTGATCCGCCAACCATCTTGTACCGCCGCTACATCTTTGTGGGACACGCCACTTGATCTCGTCAATGTCAAGGGGACTTTCGACACAAGGCATCAACCACAGATTTCCAATTGCTAGGTCAACCGATCTGCCAAACATAGGTCACTTCGTCTGACCTACCAAACATAGGTCACTCCACCTGCCAAATATCTTGTACCGCCGTCAAACCTAACGGGACCCGCTGCTGGACCAACACTTGCTAGGAAGACTTTCGACATAAGGCACCACTCCAGGTCTCTCTGGTCTTGTCACACCGGGAGCCCCACTGCAGGTCTCTCTGATCTTATCACACCAAGAGCTCCACATAATACGCAGTCCACCACTCCAATAAGCCCGAACCTGGGCTCTGATACCACTTGTTGGGACCGCCAAACAGAGGTCACTTCACCTGA
>JBBMKE010330525.1:0-13369 GCA_037834125.1 Lippia alba | reverse complement strand
CTTTTGCACTCTGAGTCTTTAGTGTTGTTTAGCTCCGCCTGGCTTAGTGTGTGCGTGTCTCCGTTCGCTAGGATTTGAATTCGGGTACGGATCATTTCGTGACCGGATTCGGATCTTGGTGCGGGGGATGTGGCACCTTTTGTGTGGGGTGTTACAATGTCCCTCGACTCCACGAAGCCTATATCTCTCGGACTGGCTATTGTTTGGCCATCCCGAATTTCCCCTCGGAAGTGTTGATCGAGGAATCCAACTCTATTCTCGTAATTTAAGCCCGTGCCAACCCTTCTCACACCGGACATAAACAAATCTCTCCTTCCACCCTATGTCATTGTTTGTTTTTTATTGAAGTTGCATGTATCTGGGCCCTGGAGCAGAAGTCTCAGAGGTCACAAAGGCCTAAAATACCTCGGATAAACAGTATATGTTGGGCATAACTCCGAGGCATCTCAACAACACTCTCAGCCCATTGACCATGGAATAAGAGTTGGGCATCAATGGCAGTGGGCTAATTCTCAAAGTGTTGAAGAACTCGAGAGTTTCCTGGGAATGGGGACTCGAAAACCATTCTCGACCGCCAAATATTTGATGGCTATGAAGTTCTCTAACAGGTTTTTCCTCCGGTTTCCCGTCATCGATCGGATTACTTTGTACCCCCCTAAACTCTGGGATACCTCCAAGAGCATGTTCTTTATCTCCCTGACCTTTGCCTAGGAGATACTGCAAGAAATGGCTCAAGGATCCTTCACCAGTGCTCCCTCTGGCTCGATGTTTTCTTCCTCTTCCTCTTCTTGTTCTTCCTCCTCTTCTATTCGTCCGGACGTCAATGTCTCTTCCCCATCCACTCGAGGCACGACAACCCCTTCCAATTTTAACTCAGGGACTAGATCTGATATCTTCATTATGTTGACCTTTTCATCTGGCCCTTGAGGGTTAGTCTGTCTCGTCTTCTTAGACGACTCATCATTCGACCAGTCCATGCTCGAATTGGAATTAGAACGAGACCACGGGACTCCGCCACCTCCACATTTCTGAGCTCGGCCTCACCTCGAATTTTCAACATCATATAGTTATTAAAAAATAACGTAGATGATTTATTTTTAAAATTGGATTCGAGAAAATCGAGAGAGAGATAGCCCTCGAACGTGGAGTGGTAAGTCTCTCGCTCGAAGTCGAAGGAGGAGGAGGAGAGGAGGAGGCACCCCAGACGAAAGGCACCACATCCCCTGCACTAGGACCCGACATGTATACGAAATGAAAAGTCTGCACACGCACCAAGTCAAAGCGAACGGGTGACAAACAAAAATTCAACCTAGGTTAGGCGGTATCTAAACTCTATACAACAAAATATACGAAAGCGATGCAAAAAAATGAACTTACAAAAACTTCATACATCAAATGTAACAAAGCAATCAAAATCAATCCAATGCACGGGTTTATCTATTCCAGGAACATGTTCTAACCTGTCCCGAAATAATAACCTAATAAAACGTACAATCGCACACTCACAGGCAGTGGTCACGGGCCGGCAGGAATTAAATCATTTGAATCACTTACAGACTTGGGCTCACAGGCCTCTTTTAAAGCTTGGGCTCACAGGCCTCTTTTAAAGCATAAACGAATACTAGAATGGCACATAGGCCTCATTTACAACATAATAATGAAATTGATAAAACAATTCGAATGATACAAATCTTCAAAGTCTCTAAATCATGCTTAAGATACAGAATTATACAAATTACCAAAATGGGAAAGTAAAGATGCGGTATGCAAAAGACTCAAAGACTAAAAAAAGGAAACCGCCGCCTAGCACGAACCAAACTCAACACCTGCAACTAAAGGGGGAAAGAGGAGATGGGTCAGTCTACAACTCGACTAAGTGAGGGGCTACCCACACACGCTATATGTATATAGGAGCAAAGCAAGTTTCATACACATGCATGGTTTATGAACCTGGGGATAGTTTTTGCGTACCAAATATTTGCCCGTAATACATATATATAGGGAGATCCAAACTTAAAACAAAACAAATAAAGCTTAATGGATTCAAAATTGCTCAAATCAAACGGATTCATATCAAATTTCATCAAATCATAATAATTCAAATTGGATTCAAATCATATTCAGACGTACGTATTGAAAAGATTCCTATTTTATCTTACTTTAGAAATCTATCCCCGTTTCATAACCTTTAACAAATCATACATACAGGGGAAAATTACAATTTTAGTCCCACTAAATTCAAACCGTTGCAATAAAGGTCACATTGGTTTGAAATATTCAAAACACATCCCATTGGATTCTAAAAGATTGCATTAATGGTCCCATTAGTTTAAAATTTCAAAATACATCCCATTTAATTCTAAAACATTGCAAGATTAGTCCCACATTTGATCAACATATTTTATTTTCACCCATATTTATTCGAATTTTCAATATTTTATTTTGATATTTTATTTTCCTTCATATTTCTGCTAATTTCCACCTCATTTATGTCATTTTATTTAAAAAAATAATTATTTCCTTTTCTATATCTTTTGATTTTCCACCAAATTTTTCTATTTTTTTATGAGTATTTTTTTTAAAATTTCTACGATGTACTCTGGATTACAATTAAATAAATAACTCCTAATGTAAGTAATCCAAAAAGGGTATTTTATTTTTCAAATCAAAAGCATCATACATATATATATGTGCCAAACAATATTTTTATTTATAAGAGGAAAATAGTAATTTTTTTACAAAAAGGAACCCTTTAATAAAATGATAGAAAAATACTCTTAATAAAATTTAAACATACTCAACAAAAAAATAAATAAATAAGTCCTCTAATGACTAATCGAAAAGAAGATTTTCATTTCTCACATAAAAAACATCATATAAATGTGTCAAACAATATTTTTATTTCATCCCCTATAAATGAAAGCATTGAAAATTTTTTAAGTTCTTTTTAATTTTTATTAAGAATAAACAAGAATTTGAAAAAAAAAATACTCTTAATAAAAAGATAGTAAAATTTGGTAGAAAGCAAGAGATATAGGGGCGGAAATAATTAATTTTTTAAAAAAGAACTATTTAATAAGACCATAAAAATGGGGTGAAAATTAGGAGAAATATAAATGAAAATAAAATATTGAAACTAGGAGAAAATATGAATGAAAATAAAATATTTTATAAAAGAAATATGATTTTTCAATAAAAAAAAGTAGAAAAAGGTAAACAATAATGAAATAGGTAATTATTTTGTAAATTGACTAACAATGGGACTAATCTTGCAACATTTTAGAATCAAATGGGATGTATTTTGCAATTTTAAACCAATGGGATCTTTATTGCAACCTTTTAGAATCCAATGGGATGTGTTTTGGATATTTCAAACCAATGGGACCTTTATTGCAACAGTTTGAATCTAATGGGACTAAAATTGCAATTTTCCCTACATACAGAACTCGGCGGGTACGAGTAGACAAATCCCATCATGGGCTCCTCAGAAACAAACATACAAATCATGCGAATCATACAAAACATATCATACCTCCTTCTTCGGTGATGGAAGGGTTGCGCGACCCTAACCATCCAAATCAGACGAGGGGAGTCGCACACTCCAACGCTTAGGTTCCCATTGCCCAACCAAACCTCCTGGTGGACTTCGAGCTATTCCTTTACAAATACAGATGGAAGTGTGCATAGGGGTCATAACCGGCGACCCCGATGGTCATCCCGGGTCTCCCTTACCCACACCGCATGGGCCCCAAATCAAATTCAGAAACATAGGATTCATATTGAAACAAACCTAACCTGCTACTAATCAGAAACAAAACGAATCATACAACGATACATACCTTCACCTTGCTACAACTACACTTTACATACCTCTACGTATCAAATCCATAACCAAATCCAATGCTCGTATCTCCCGGCTCATAAGAGGCATACGGTTTGAAGCGTAGTTGACCGATACCAAACATATTGAATCAAATCAAATCAAAGCATACACACAAAAGAGGCTATAGTTCGCATACAAGGCATACAGGCACAAAACATAGGGTATAACTATAACCTAACCTCACCTGGCACCAAATGAAGTTGATGACAAAGTAAATGGTTCGCAAATGGTGCACCTAAACTAAACTGAATACAAGACAAAGGACTCAAACTCGAGAATGAACCACATAGACGCACGGCAATGCTCATAGATGCACAAAACAAAATACACATCGTTCACATTAGCAAAATAAACCAATCATTCCAAGAAATCAAGTCACAATTTAAAACAGTCCTTAAGAGGTGAAAATAGTCAAAGAAACACATAACAAACTTTATTGAAGTCATAGAATGCACAAACCAAGGATAACTAAATTATTTAGCCAAACGAAGTTCCATATAATTCATAGAATGCATAACTAATTCACATTTATACGAATGAATCATTTATAAGTAATTAAGAATAGCATGCTCATTTCCATAGGGCTTGGATTAGAAAATTCAAGGCAAACAATTTTATATAAATCCTACATCGGATAAAAGACTCACATTCAATTAAGCAATTAAACTTTCAAAGTGCTAAATTCTCAAGTTAAATACCCCCGGCATATTAATTCATTTCACGTGTCAAGATTCACATAATCGATTATTAAATAGGTAGCAAGGTTCGATTAATTCAAGTTATACAAACTCATATTATTCAAAAATTACACTAACACCCCCTTAAAGTTAAACAATTAGCTCAAATTCAATATATCGGGATTCAAATCATAAATTAAGACATCAATTGAATTCATAATTCATTCAATACATGCTTTCATATACATCGGAGTTCATAAAATCAACAAATTCGAGCAAATAATAATTAATTTTTCATTTAAACAATTAAGTCGAATAATTCTCAAATACGCAAAATAATTCATAATAAATAAACCGAGCATCCAATTAACGAACGGAAAATGATGTTGAACTCACCATGATGAGGCGGACGAGCTGCCCGAGAACCGCCGGAATGCCACTGCCGGAGCTGCCGGAAAAGTTTCCGGCCGCCGGTCGGCTACCCGTGAAACGTGCCGAAAAAATCCCGAAAAATTCCCCAAGTAAGTAGACTTCATCCCCGTTCCAAATTCTTGGTCAATTTCTGAAATTTCCAAGTCAATCTTTGCCAATTTCAAATCCAACAATACAAAAACCCCAAAGCTTCAAATCCAAATTACTTTGATTCCGGTGAACGAAAATCTCCGTAAAAAGCATTGGCTCACACGTGACGAACTCTTCGAAACCCCTATGGTATTCACGGGAAAAAGCCTCCGAAAAGTTCTGCCACCAAGAACCTCAGCCGTGCCTCCTTCCTTGCTGGAAAACTCCCAATTCCAGCCAATTTTAGCTCAATCCGAGACCGGAAATGGATCCACCATGTCGAAAATATTCGGGAAAGGCCGGCCGGAGAACATTGCCGGAAAGCTGAAAACGCTACTGCTACAGTAGCTCCTTCTCGCCACCGTGCTCAGTCCGGTGGTGGCGCCGCCTGTCCAGAAAGGAGGGCCTCTCCAAGAGCTTTCCAACCCACCTAAGATTGCTGTGATTGGACGCCGGGAAGAGCCTCAAAACGGCCGGCGAAGTTGCTTCAGCCCCTTTTTCTCGCCGTCGAGGCATTTGGGTAGCGCGTGTAGCGCCACTGCGACTCCGATGGCTGCGCCTCCACCGTCGCTAGTTGCGCCTACAAGTCCTCTTTCATCCTCCGGGGCGCGAGTCTGGAGGAGATTGCCGGAGAATACCCCAAAATGCCGGCGAAATCCAAGACTACGCCGACCCCCTTCTTGCTGTGTCTGAAAATTGAGAATATCTCCGCCACCGATCGTTGTTAGGCCATGAAATTGGTATGCTTTCATAGATCTCGTCGAGATCTTCAAAATAGACTATTCATTCGTCGAATTCCGTTGAGAAACAACCGAGTTATGGGCTCGTAACCAAAGCCGCAGGAGAGAGAGAAGAGAGAGGGGGGAAAAAGGGTTATGACCGGTTCTCACACGATCTCATATCCTTAAACCCAAACCCGACACATCGAAAAGTCATAAAATAAAACTTGAGTACAATAAAATAAACTTACCAATTTTGAAATAATTTTACGAATTAAAACGAGAAAGAATTTACCAATTAGTTCTTAATTCAATTCAATTTTTAGAAAACCTTTCGTACAAATTAACGACGTCTTAAAACAATTAATTAGCAAGTAATTTACGAAGAATTCGAATAAATTTAAATTAAACAAGTTAAATGACGTAAATAATTAAAATCGATTTTTGGAGTTATTAATGAAATAAACTTAAATTAGATTAAACGGTTGAGGTTTACGTACGAAATAATTTAGATTATCAATTTCTCTTAATTAATTCAAGTAATTAGGATACCAAATTGAATTCACATTTAATCATATAAGTCACATAATTCTTAATTTAAACACTAAAGCAAAAGAACTTACCTTTGATTGTCATTGAGACGTACGTTGAAGATTCGGGGTGTCAAGAAGAAGAAGAAGAAGATTTTACTTTTGTGCTACAGATCACTCGACGCTCGGACACTAATTGCTCGGGTTTGCTCAGAATGCTCTCTACAATTCTACAGATCACTCGACGCTCGGACACTAACTGCTCGGGTTGCTCGGAATGCTCTCTACAATTCTTTGAAATAATCAAATAAATTTAAAAAGACACCATATTTATAGGAGTAAAACTGGTGGGAATTGAGAAGGTGAAACGACCCGATGATTGCAAATGGGTCCCACCTTGAAAATTGAAATGTCACCACCATGTCAGTCCTAACTGTCAACGTTTCGGGGGGCTTATGACATGATACGGACCCATCCCACCCAGGTGGACCAATTGTCATTCTCCACGTGTCACTGAACTTACCTCAAACCCTTTCTCCAATCGTAAGGTCGAGATATTTAGCCCCATCCCTTTTTACCCTTAATCTCTTTAAGGATAAGTGACCTTCTTCAACTCGATCATGGAGCTCGAGCCTTCTCGACCCTATTAGCCACGTGGCCACTAGCGGATTGGAAGATAATAGCTACACGTCCCTCGAGCTCATCATTGTTTTTACCCTTTGTAAATACCCCGCATTTATAACTCAGGTAACAACTTTTAACTAATCCAACTACCTTAACTTTACTGAACTTCATTTGACCTCTCAATTATTCGATCACTGACTTAAGTGTCAGAGTACCAACCCGGGCAACACCCCCACCAGTCCCCAGTTGGCCTTTAGCTCACATTTCCTTTTTCATCGCAGGTCATCAATTTCAGCCGGTCGGTTAAAGTTTTCCCTTATACAAACTCTATGTGACCGGTTCGGGAGAAGACTCAAGGAACACCTCTGGAGCCCCTGTTTTGGCTCGATCAATTTGTATGTCTATATTATCACATACAGATTTGTAGATTATAGGTGATTAACTGTTCTACTGAGCTAATATTGATAGGCATGGTAATAGTTTTGAAGAATGAATTAAAATAAGGAAATGCAGAAAGAGGTTTTCTATGATGTTTCCTATACTATAATGTTGTCTCTATACTTTATTATCTAATAATTATAATGTGTTACATATGCTTGATGTATTGAAATCAAATACTCAATTTCGAATGCGATGGCACTCAATTATTATGTTGATAGAATGCTTCTAGTTAGGACAAAATAGCATTACTGAAAGAGTCTTGTATGGAATAATTCTAAGTCCTAAAAACACATTTATTTTATTGGTTGGCAACTTGGCATGTGACTAATGTGTAATGAGTTATATTGTACTGGATTCATCCTCATGTGAAACATGAGACGAACAAAGTTGAATAATTCATCTTTTGTTCGATATAATTTATAGCAGAGTATCGATTCTGAATGGAATTAGTACACATAAAAGTCGGATTAATCCTACCAAGTAAAAATGTCCCAAATTAATTTTAATTGGTCGAATCCATATTTTTCTCTTAACATTTGGAATTGTGACCAAGTATCCTGTGTGACAGTGGCACGGTACATACCCCTATACATATTTTTCCTACCAAAGGATGTTACTCACTTTTTACGTGTCATTTTTAGTGGATATAATTTATCAAAACACTGAAAATACATGGGGTATTGACATACATTGAAAAAGTTGGGAATACATTAAAAAATTAGGCATTACAGTGTCATTGTTGAATATCTAATTTATTTTCTCTCACCTGTTTTATCAAGCTAAAATATGGGCAACGTTCAGGATCAGAAATTTAATATTTTGCTACAAACAATTAAAAAATACATGTAAATGTGTATCAATCTGTTGGGGAAAAAAAACTCGTGTACAATTTGCATAAAGATGCAGTTGCACACGTCACAAAAGTTATGTCAAATTAGATTTATGTACTTAACCTACTTATCTTATGTTATGTGACATAAGTATGTCCCATTTCTATCTTTTCATTATAATAAGCTTAATTATACATTACAAATAGTTTAAGATATAAATATTTATTGAAATTTTTTTAAATATCTATAATATTACTAAAGATTTAACACGAATATCTCTTCTTTAATTTTTTTTTCTCCTTTACCTTGCAACTAAGTTTGTTCGTAATTATGATTATCATACAAAAATATAAACACAATTCGCATTAACAATATAATACTTTTTTTTTCTTTTTTTTTCTTCCACAAAAAAAAATATAATACTTCCTTAAAATTTATTACCTGACATATATATATAACATAACATAATATAATAAAATAATATTTTTAAAAGTGATCAAATAAGTGCATCTAATTATCCTTCAGAGGACTGAGATAAAAGAATTATCCTCCAGAGGGAAGGGAAGGGAAAGGAAAGGAAGGACAGGGGAGGAGATAAGCGGGGTAGAGGTGTAGATTGAAGCATTTGAAAGATTTTGCTAAAATGTATTCTTCTTTATTTTGGAAATTTCTTCTATTGTCTGCTCCACCCATAATTGGGCATTTTTTTAAAAGGAACATTCAAATTTTTTGAGTTAAGTAACCCCAAGTTTTTAAATGTTTATGATATAATTTTATTTTTAATTATGTCTAAAAAAATAAAGATTAAAATATAATTATTTTCCACATGTTCATGTCGATCACTAGATCAGATAAATCGACATATCAATCTTCAAGATTTCTTTTATCTTTATTTTTTTATTCTTTTTCCCTTTATTTTCTTTTATTTTTTATTTTTATTTTATTTTATTCATGAAAATCAATAGGGATATATAGATTTTTTTAATTTTCTTTTATTCGTGAAGAATGAAGATCTTTAGGATCTACTAATGATCGACTAGTCGATTCAATAGAATCGACTACTCGATCACTTGAATCGACTAGTCGATCAACAGAATCGACTAATTGATTCAAGTAATTGAATAGTCGATTCTATTGATCGACTACTCGATCACTTGGATCGATTAATCGATCATGTTGATCTTGAAGAGGTTTGAAGATCAACAAGATTTATTAATCGATAACTTGAAGATCGATAATCGATTCCTTGAATTTTCAAACATCAAATACAGAAAAACAAGAAAAAGAACACAAGACATAAGAAGATCAGATTTCTGTATGTATTTTTCTATCCTTTTTTTTGGTTAATCATGGTTGTAGAAGACGACGACAAACGCACGCGAGAAGATGATGCAGGCAAAAAGAAACGATACATGAACACTTAGAAAAATAAATGCGGTTGAAAAATAATACAACCAGCTACTTTCGGGTCGAATGGTGGGTCTAATAATACAAATACGTTTACCCGCAAGATCTAATATAATTTTATCTACAAAAACTTGTATAATATTAGTTTAACAGAAATATATTGAATAATGTATATATATATATATTTCATCTACTTTGAAATCATTATATATTTGTTGTAATAAGTTATAAACTAGAACAAATTCTCATATTCTTTATATTTTTTTGGTTATTGAGTTAAAATTATGAGTATAAAATATTTTTATTAAAAAATTATTTATAAAATTCGTTAAACCACCAATCCGCCTGCTATAAAAGCATATCCGCCCAACCCAAACCACTCGGTTGAAAAAATAATTATGTATTTACGGTTTATATTTTTACAAACCTGCATACTTCGGGTCGGGTGACATTTTACTTACAAACCGCCCATACCCGACCGCGTACACCCTATTTGAGACCATTGAGTTCTTGTCTGTGTTTTTTATGGTTTATCTCTCTCTCTCTCTTTTTTTTTCCCCTCATTTGAGAGTTGTTTTCTCTCTCGTATGAGAGTTGCGTCCCTCTCAAATGAGAATTGTGCTACTTTCTTCTTCTTTAAAAATTTCATGGTTTACTGCAAAGGTGGTCCTTCCGCCTTCCGGTGCTGCAAGCGTTAGTATCTTTTATCACTTACGGATGACTGCGTCAAAACAAACGGACACACTTCAGTATGACTCAATTTTTAACAATTAAAGAATTCACAAGTACTGAGAATCTGATAGTGGCATTGGAATTAGGGTTGAGTACTAGGTATTCTCTTATGTTGGTGAAAAAAGTCATCTTTTTTGTTGATTGTATTCCCATGGTTTTTACCGGTATTAGATTTTGTTCTGGGAAGGTTAGTTTCTATTGTATTAAACGTGGAATAAATATGATTTATCCATAAATTCATTAAAACTGCGGTCTCGAGTTTACGCTATTCTTTTTATTATTGTTTCGTATGTTTTAATTTCAGTTAATTTAGGGGGTATGCTTTTCAAGAAAAAAATTATTTAGATGAGGATTAATATTAAAATTGTAGACAAGTACACATATATTTGAAATCGTATTATTAATATATTTCTATTGTATATATATATAATAGAAATAATAGTAAAAATCATTATAATCAGGACAATTCAAGTATATAAGTCTCTTCAATAATGATCGTTTTGTCCGTAAAAACGTTTAACACCAACTTTTTATTATGCTGACATAGAAATTAAATGAATCGATAAATTATGAATGATTAATTGGGAGTTCCGACAAGTTGGGTAGCCCTCCAGACTCTAGACTTGTCCTGATTTTGCATTGAATGGTTTGTATTATTATAGGAAGTAGGGACCAATCGTCCTCATTTAATACCTAATACAATGATTGTATAAAGACGAGCAGATGGTTTAGTGGTAAATATTTGCATCTATAACTCGATAGGTCATGGGTTCGAGTCTTATCGGGGAGTAATTGGAGAACCAGTATTTATCCTCTTTGAAAAAAGAGAAAAAAAAAAGCCAACAAAGTTCTTTCCTGAAGGCAAAGACGTAGGTTCGAATCCCTGCAACCACTTGGGGAGTGTGCGTTTAAAAAAAAAGAAGATATATCTATATATATATATATATATATATATATAATGATGGAATAAGTATTTTTATATTTTATACTTATTTTATAATTAATAAAAAATTTAAGAAGAGTGACAAATTAAATGATAAATATAATACACTTATCCTTGAGTAGATTATATTTTTGGTTATATATGATTAGACTTTTTACAATTTTAATCTCATATCTTTAAAATTTGACACATTTAATTTTATTATTTTTAAAAAGTTAAAATTTTGGTCCCGTCCGACAAATAATCGACGAAACATATGTTTTCTGCTCTTAACTGCAATTTGGGAAAAAATTTATTGCTCATTAGTTTTTTTTTTAGTTCGCTTATAAATACCTTATTTAGTACAAAATTAGCTTAACAAGAGTGATTTAAAATAATACTTCAAAGTTGATTTAGACTGCTAAAATGGGATACTAATAAGCAAACTCCCGTAAAAGATATCATAATAAATAGTAATTTTTTGCCTAAATTACACTTAACAGCAAAAATACAATTTTCGTCCATTATTTGACTCACGGGACCATAATTTCAACTTTTTAAATATAATGAGACAAAATGTGTGTAATTTCAATGACATAAGACTAAAATTGTAAAAGATTTAATCCTATAAAACCAAAAATATAATTCCTTTCTTATCCTTTTAATTAGTTGTGTTTCATTTACGTGAATTTGTGGTAGAATTTTTTCAATTATTTATACAATTACCATCCTCGGGACTTGGTTAACTTTAACTGATTGTCTAAAATCGCATTCACACCCTTGTATTTCTTGTCCAATTATATATGTTTTTGTTTATACCGTAAATTAATGAACCATCAATTTAAAATAACTTCCTATTAATTTAAAATATTTTTACTTTATTCCTTATAAAATTATACAATATAATAGGATATAAACACGATATTAGAACATTTTAGTACTACATTTTGTGAAAATTATACAATATATTTTGAGAGGTATTTTAAGTACGATATTATGTGAATATCATACGACATTTTGCCAAAATAAAAAGTTAAGTAGAAAGATGATGCCCAACTGAAAATTTATCCTACATTACCCGATTAATTAATAAATCATTCTTAAATATTTATATGTTCTTTTTATTTCATATTTTCAAAAATTTTAAAATATTTATTATGTTGATTTTTTGCTTATGCAACTTTATTAGTAGAAAAAATTTTACACTTTAATAATCTAATTCGATTCGATCTATAAGAATAAATTATAGGACAAAACAAAAAAAATTCCGGCTCGACCACTATTTAGATACAATAAATTTATATATATATTTTTTATTATAAATGCACATGCCCCCAAAATAACAAAAAGTATTTACACTTAAAATTAGTATCATGGAAAAAGAACCTAATCGCTATTGGTATACATAATTTGTATTTGTTGGAACTTTTATATCCTAATTCCTTTAGCTCGGGGATGGGTGAACTGTTATGGCTGAGTAAAGAGCAAGCAGGACTGGACCATCAGAAAACAAAATATGAAAAATGAGCAAATTGCAATATATTTTGTATCAATGTTACACTTTTCATCTATAGCTAACGCAATATTTTTTTCGTTCGTGAAACTTGCATGATTGATGCATAGAAATGTGAGAAAATTGATTTCCCAATTAAATGAATACAACCTAATCACATATAAAAGAAGATATTAAATTTGGCCACGTTTATTCTGACCTGTAGCAGAATGTGGTGTCTTAGTCCATGATATAGTTTATGAGTGACGTTGACTGAACACCCTATTGGAATTTGAATTTTCTGACATTTTTGGCTGGTACAAATTTAATTACCTAATGCGGGCCAATACAGTTGGATGACTTTTCCCAGGTCGTGGCCTTGAAGGAAATTCAATAATGCACGGATTGTCGTATTTATTTATGGGGTAATTAATTAAAAGTATCAAATATCTTCAAAATTTATCTGAAACCCCTTAGTTTGTAAAAAGTATGTTTTAGATCACCAATACACATCTTATTTTTTGTAAACCCCCTAAAGCCCTAAAAAGTCT
>JBBMKE010330416.1:0-13370 GCA_037834125.1 Lippia alba | reverse complement strand
TACGCTCGACGTGGCCAATTATGTTGTATCAAAAACCCTTGTTGACAATGGAAGTTCAGTGAACATTATCTATCTCGCGACTCTCGATCGAATGAACCTAACTAAGAAACTTCGACTCGAACAACTTAAAACTCCACTAACAGGTTTCTGGGGCTCAGAAGTATACCCCAAAGGTCGGGTCAAACTGATCACCTCCATGGGAACACTCCCTAAGAGGGCGACAGTAGAGATCGAATATCATGTGGTCGACCAACCATCGGCCTATAATATTATTTTCGGTCGGTCGGGTTTAATCGACTTCCGAGCGGTGATTTTAACTTATCATCAATTGATCAAATTTCCTACCCCGGCCGGAATAGACTAGATGAGGTGCGACATTTCCATGGCCCGATCATGCTACTCGATCTCTATGGAAAAGATGAAACTGCCAGATCAGAGAATCATTTCGGTACTCGACTTACACGATGGCAGCGAGGATGAGATCGAAGATTTCAACAACACGGACCCAGGAAGGCCAACCAGAATCTCTATGAGAGCGAATAAAAGACGGAGGAAGGCCGAGAGGAAGGCAGAAGCGGCCGCCCGAGTCGAGTCCTCTAGCCAAACCGTCCAGATCGAATTGCAACCAGGTCAGGCTGAGAGGGTTACAAATGTCGGCGTGGCCGAACCAGGGAAAGAGAAAGAGCAAGTTCTGCTCATCCAGTTTCTGCAAGATAATGCGGACGTATTTGCGTTGAGCGCGAATGACCTCGTTGGAGTCGACCCCTCCATCATCATGCATCATCTTAATGTCAATCCCTTTTTTTTGTCCAGTCAAACAGAAGTGACGCGCTCAAAGCGTGAAAAGAAACGAAATAATTGAAGAGGAGGTGAACAAATTGCTCGACGTCAGCTACATCGCTCCGGCCAAGTATGTGGACTGGCTATGTAACGTGGTTCTGGTCGCCAAAGCTGGGGGCAAGTGTCGAATGTGCAACGACTTCACGGATTTAAACAAAGCCTGCCCCAAAGATCCATATCCCCTTCCCCATATAGACCAGTTAGTCGAATCGACCGCCGGGTGTAAGACTCTAAGCATGATGGATGCCTTCCAAGGCTACTACCAAATCTTCATGGCGCCCGAGGACGAAGACAAGACCGCCTTTATCGTTGCAAAGGGAATCTACAGCTTTCGCGTAATGCCTTTCGGGCTCAAGAATGCGGGGGCTACCTATCAGAGGCTGGTCAACATGATTTTTTAGAGTGAACTCAAAAAATCGATGGAGGTGTACGTCAATGATATGATAGTCCGATCAACCAGATCGAGTGATCATTTGGCTGATTTGAGTCGGACCTTAGACCTCCTCAGAAAATACAACTTGAAGCTCAACCCGAACAAGTGCACCTTCGGCGTGGGCGGGGGAAAATTCTTAGGCTATATGGTTAGTCAGCGTGGGATCGAAGCCAACCCCGAGAAGAGCAGCGCCATCAGAGATCTAACCAGCCCAAAAACCGTTCGAGGCGTCCAGTGTTTGGTGGGATAGATCATTTCCCTCAATAAATTCATCTCGAGGTCGACGAACAAAAGTCTGCCTTTTTTCAAGATTCTTCGGAACATCAAAGACTTCAAATGGACCGATGAATGCGAACAGGCGTTTGAGGCATTGAAGAAATACCTCGAATCACCCCCTCTACTAGCCAAACCAAAACCCGGAGAAGAGCTGTTCCTTTATCTGGCGGTGTCGGATGCCGCAGTCAGTTCGGTGCTGGTCACCATTAGAGAAAAGAAGCACATGCCCTTCTATTACGTGAGCAAGATCCTGCACGAAGCAGAGACTCGATATCTCAAAATTGAGAAGTTTGCACTGGGTCTAGTGCACACAGCCCGTAAACTAAAACCGTATTTTCAAGCTTATGTCATCACTGTACTCACCGAGCAACCCCTTCGGCAGGTGATGGACAAACCAGATTGCTCGGGCCGACTAACCAAGTGGGTAATTGAGTTGGGACTGTTCGACCTGTCCTATCAGCCGAGGTCAGCTTATCAGGCGCAGGTCTTGGCCGACTTCTTAGTCGAAAAGAATCTATCGTCGATGCCGACCAGAAGCAAAGAAAGTTGGACTCTTTCAGTGGACGGCCCATCGACCTCATCTGGGGAGGAGGGCGTGTGCCTTAGAAGTGCCGAGGGAGATGAACTCGACTTTGCCATCTGCCTAAACTTTCCAGCCACCAACAACGAGGCCGAGTACGAGGCCCTCCTCGCAGGAATGAGAATTGCGAAAGAATAAGAGGTATAGGATTTAGTCGCACTGACCGACTCTCAGCTAGTAGCGAGCCAATTTGAAGGCACGTACGAAGCTCGAGAAGAAACTATGGTAAAATACCTCGAGCAAGTTAGGACTTGGGCTTCCAAATTTAAACATTTCAGTATCGAGCAGGTCCCGAGAACGAAAGGGCCGACGTCTTATCAAAAGTAGCAAATGACCTCAGGGGCATAGGTGATAGGTCGATCACTTTCTTTACAAACTCCGCTCGATCAATCGGGTCCGGGAAAGTGGAAGTGCTCAGTATCAACCCAGCCGAGCCCTGTTGGCTGGATGAGATTGTTCTCCATTTAAGAGATAGGTGGCTTCCGGAGAATAAGACGGAGAGGCGTCGGCTATGGCCAGGTCCGCGAGTTATACCATCGACCCGGACGGGTTATTGTTCAAAATGTCCTTTCGAGAACCCGCTAAGTGGTGCTTACGACCGTCTCAAGCTAAAGAGATTCTTAAGGAAGTACATGTAGGGTCTTGCAAAAATCATGCAAGAGGAAGAGTGTTAGCAAAGAAGATCTCTTGGGCTGGCTACTATTGGCCGACCATGGTCAGAGACGCCTTTCACTTTGCCCGAAAGTGTCCGAGTTGTCAAAAGCACTCGAACCTCACTCATCAGCATCCGAATGAAATGATCCCCATTAAGATCTCCTGGCCGTTCGACCAATGGGGAATCAATATAGTTGGCCCATTTCCCCTTGCACCTTTGCAGCGATGATATGCCATCGCTTGCGTAGAGTACTTTTCTAAATGGGTCGAAGCTGAGGCAGTCCACAAGATCACCTTCGCGGGAGTATCCCGCTTTCTATAAAAAACATCATGTGCCGATTCGGGATACCCAGAGTCTTAATATATGACAATGGACCACAATTTCAAAGCCGACAATTCAAGCGATATTGTGCCAGCAAAGGGATAGACCTCCGGTGCACCTCAGTCAGCCATCCTCAGGCAAACAGGCAGATCGAGGTCACCAATCGAACTATTGTGCAAAACTTGAAGACTAAGCTCGATGAAAGAAAAGGAGCTGGGCAGAAGAACTCGACGGAGTATTATGGGCCTACAGAACCACTCCTCGAACGGCGATTGGCGAAACCCCCTTCTCAATGGTATATGGGTTGGAAGCCATGATACTGGCTGAATTGATCCACCCAACCACTCGAGTAACCTAGTATCCGGAGGATCAGAATCAGGAAAATAGGCAGTTCGAGCTGGATACCATAGAGGAGAAAAAGAACAAGGCTTTCGTCGAATGCAGCGATATCGAGCTTCCATGGTGAAGAGTTACAACAAGAATATCCGTCCTTGACAATTTTGAGTGGGTGATTTAGTCCTCAAAAGAGTCGACGTTGTCAAGCACGTCGGCAAACTCGATGCTAATTGGGACGGGCCTTTCCGAACCACCAAAGTTGGGAAAAATTAGGCATACTACCTAGTCGAAATGAATGGGAATCTGGTGCCTCGGTCATGGAACGCCCACAATCTTAGAAAAGTTTATGTGTAAAGCTTTTGTGATGGTTAAACAGTTATGATCTTGTTTTATCAATAAAGATCTATTCAAAGTACTCGATTATCTAAATTATGGTCGGTCTTAACAAATGAAATCATTCGATTGGAAAGTTCATACGAGCATGCTCCAGATTGGCTAACTCGGTTAAATCGGACTAAAACATGAAATGCAAAAACATTGCATTAATAACAAAAGGCCGGCCAAATCGACCGTCTAATTATAATTTGGATTTTTCCATTGGAAGCATCTGTCGGCCACCCCGGGTCGACTTGGATCAACAAAAAATGGGCTTAAAGCCCTTTGGATTTTACAAATGGGAGCGTTCACCTGCTACCCCGAGTCGGTACTTGCTACGAAAAGATAATTCTTAAGTAAAATGAGAAAAATGGCAAAAAACCACGACAATCTTCAGTCGACTTCCTCTGATTCCTCAGCATCCTCATCGGCTCTCTTAGCCTTCTCACTCGCTTCCTCCCCGGTTATTTCAACGATTGCGACCCTCTTATTAGGGAATAAGGCCTTGAAGACCACGCTCCGGTTCAGCACGCTCAAATCGACCTAGGAAGGCATTTGTATCACGTCGACCGGCCTCTTCGCGCAGAGAGCCTTCGCCAGGGGAATTGCAAACCTGAACTCGAGGGTCGCGATATCGATGTCGGCCGTGTCTTCAGGTTCTTCAGGTCGGGGAGGACGAGGATCCGGGCACCTCAGGCCTATTATTGCCTGATCAAAATCTTGCGGGAGCCCTGCCGCCAAGCATTATGCGAGGCATAAGTCGAATCCATCCTTGAAATCGATGACTCCGAAAGGCACCGTAGATCGTTTATAAGCCGGAGATAGTATGAACCGATAAGCCCCATAGAGTTCCGATTGGGCTATTAGGTTCTCGACGTGGCTCCGACAAAACTCTATAGTCATACGGGCACCGATGAACTTCCCGGCCCTCTCGCCGTTGTCGAATGTTTCCACCAACATCAAAGCTTGAGCATCCAGCTGCTCGTGAACTTCGAGCAGCTCCTTGATCTTCCCTTCATGCTCTTCTCTCAATTCCGCCAAGGCCTTCTCGGCCGTCTCCTTCGCCTTCTCCACCGACTTCAAGTGCAGGCCAGACTTTACCCTTGTTGCCTCGAGGTCCTCGACCTTCTTCTTCAAGTTTTCAATATCCCTCCTCAACGGCTTCATATCCGACTCGATTGAAGCTTGAAGTTCCAAATGAGCTCGGCCCTCACGTTATACCTGCACGGCAGCCGAGGCGAAAGATGTCCTGCACCAGCTGTTACAAATGCAATTGGTCAAAATAAATCGACAGAAAACTTTAAAAAAGGCCGAAAAGGGGAACACACTTACCCCCAAAGCCTATACAACTGCGCTCATCTCGATGTCGAGGTTACTGTAGTTCCACTTTGTCAAGTGGTCGGCTTGCGTCTGGCAGCTAGGGTACAACACGCTGTTAAGTCGGTTATCTCGAGGAGTAGTGCTCACTCGGCGGGGGCGACCATTTTCTGTGTTCAAACTCAGCCCGGGGGGGAAGTGGTTGTCGAATATCCTGAGCATCTTCATGAAATTGGCGATATCCTCCTTGTTCGCGGCAAACTGTGGATCCGACATCCGCCTTACCGCCTCGTTTGAAAACGGGGCCGGTGACTTCTCAGTGGCCGACAGAGTCGAGGGAAAGGGGCCGACATTCTCTCTCGAGTGGCTCCCTCCAGCGGTGCTAGCCCCTCGGCCGGTCTGAATCGGGGGAAGAGTTTGAAATTTTGGAGCTTTCTCCTTTATATGCTTCTTCCGAGTTTGTTGCTCGGGGTGCTCAGCCACCCACTTGTCTTTTCTCTTGTGCTGAGGAGGAGGTTGGGCAGAGCTGCCTTCACCAGCACCCGACGGAGCCGGGGTAGGAATCGTAACCTAGCCGGCGGCTAGCGCGGCCTGCCTGGGGGCTGTAGCTCGTGGGAGCCGGTCCTGTGGGGCAGCCGGAGTTTTATGGTGAGCCACCGTCTGTGCCGCCTTTGCTATCTTGAGCTCTTTCTCCTCCTCGTCGTATCCGCTCTGCAAAAGCGCCAGCCTTGACAATATCACACGATCTATAAAAAGAGGAAAGAAAGCAAGTCAGGGTCGATCGGATGATTCGAGCAAACGATCGGAGCAAAAATTGGAAAACGTAAACGGTCTAGTCGATCTTTGGTCGACCAATCTCTTATACCAGGTCTAAATCTATTACTCAATACTCCGGGGGCCAGCCCGAAGTCGACCAAAACTCTTTCCTCGATCAACTTCTTGCAGTCGAGCATACCGATGTCCCATATATCACTCACAAAGGTGTTGGTCGATCGCGGAGTCCCCGAGGGAAGAGTCGGTGATGGTATCCAGCACCAGGATGTGTGATTCAATTCGGGCCACCCGACTGGGCTCTCCACGAATACAAATTATTTCTTTCAATCGGGCCCGTTGGAAGAAGTCGGCGAGGTCGTGAGCTTCCTCTTGCTCTTATATGCCAATTGTACAAAGCCGTAGCCTGACAAAAACCCTACCCGGGTCACACCGGCTTTGAATAGGTCGTCGAGAACACTGGTCATAGGTAAGACAAAATACTTCATGAGGACCCTTACCCCGTTAACCATCCATGCGTATTTGGCATCAACTGAACCGGGCAGATGTTTAGATGGTTGAATAGCTCAACCATATCGACCCCTATTATGATCCTAAACCCGTTCTGCACCATCTTCCAGTTCACGATTATACAATTTGGAGGTGGATCTGTAAGACGCTGGCCAAGTTTAGGTCGAAGTACCCGATACCCCTGGTGCTCGACATCCCCGCCGAAGAGTAAATCCCTCAACTCGGCGACCATTTTCACCGTTATCTTACAAGGAACCTCTCTCGGGTCTTTTTCCAGTGCCCCAAGCGGGGACTTTGCACCTGGGGGAATGAATATCCCATCTTCTATCTCCCCAGCGTCCTGTTGTTCTGATGTCGACGGCCCAGCCTCCATCTCGGCTACTTCGACCACTCGCTCTTCCTCGATAACCGGCCCCTCCGGCCCTAAATGCTTCCCAAGTACACTGTGGCCACCGGCTCTGCTTGCAAAACCGGCAATGTTGACTGCATATCACCTGAATCTGCACCCCTATCCGGCGCCCTACCCGGAGCTTGTCTCGATAGCGTCGACCCTACTTCACTGGAATTGGAGGAATCAGATGGCTCCGTATCTGTGCTAAAGCCACTGAGTTCCTGATCAGGGTTTCTTCTAGGTCGTTCTGCATCACTCGATGTCCACGAGCTCGATGAGTTTGAAGCAGACATCCCACTGCTCGAGCAAATAGTGCCTCTGATTTATCCCTAGTCGCCCTTGAAATAATGGCCAAGGTCTGTGTCAGGGATGGTCGAGCACGAGCCGAGATGGGGTACTACTCACGCGCTCTCGCGAAATCATAAAAGGAAAGAAAAATACTCAAATGAAACAAATCAGAAAGTTCGAGGAAAGATCGACTTACCAAAGACTCAAAAAATTACTCGACGAAATCGGTGTTCGAAATTGCCTTGCGAATTGGTTGAGTGGCTCGAACCTTTCGACTTTCTCCGACCTCTCTCTCGCGCAAAGTAGTAAGTATGAATGAATATGCCCAAGGGCTTATATAGGCAACCCTTGGGCAGGAAAACCGGATGTGAAACGTCGCGTCCATTAATGCAGGAACCATCGTGTCAGTTCAAAAGGCGCCCGCCACTTGTCACTTCGCGCACGCCTTTTCGGGGGCTTATGACGTGGGTAAATCCTAATACGCCACGTATCCTATAGGTGGCCCATAGTAAGCCCGACACGCGGCCACAAAGTCAAAGCGAGTAGGCCAGCCCTGCCACGCACCCTATCCGAGACGGCTAGACCGACCTTGGATCCCATAACTTGAAGTCGGCAAAGAGTCGAGCTTTCATGACTGCCAGTGTACCCATCCAGTCGGCGTCAAGCCGACCCAACTTTCTAGGGTCGGACCAGGCCCGACCCTGTGTATGGGACCCGCAGCACACGCACTTCATTTAATGCTCCTGACACACCGTACCAGGCAATTATGCAGTATTTAATGCTCTAACACCAATACAGGAGTGCTTCTCTCTCCTCAACAGGTATAAATACTACCTCATTTATGGCATTTACCAGACACATTAACTGCGCTTAAGTTTGCTTATTTGACAAGAACTATACTCGATAATTGACTTGAACGTCGGACTGCCGACATAGGGAAAAACCCTACCCGTCCCTATTCGACCTTCAGTTCACGTTTGTTACCATCTTTTAGGTCGACATAACCTCGAGATTCCCCAAATTACAAATTTGAGTGATCCAATTAGCTCCGAGTGGACCAACTCAACGGACCGGAATTCGACACGATCAGTTGTAATTAAACATGATTCATTCTAGGATACTTCAAGGAGTTTTAAGACTGGTTCATGCAAATCCATGCAAGAGGATTTTAACATACCCAAAATTCGTGATGAAGATTAATTATTAATTTCTATAAATTATATCGTGTTCTTTAATTATAAGAGAAGATACTTATTACTAGATTATCCGTTTGTGCCCCCATGTGAGTTCAAACTTTCTTTTTTTTTTTATTTTTAATTTGGGTTAAAAGCCCATTTAAGGCCTATCTTACTTAGAAAACAAAAGCTTTCTAGAATATTAATATGTATTGCTTGAAGAAAAAAGAACCATCATTAGAAAAACAAAATGTTGATGAGAAAGATTACACAATTACATCAGCTAATAGAGTTTAGTGCTTTCTTAAAACGTAAATTCAGAAATTTAGAATGATGGCCTGAATTGAATATTTGGAATATGGGATATGAATTTCCTCAACGAACCAGCTTCCTGCTTGTAGGCTTCCATCAGTTTGTGAGAACCACGAATTTCCAATTTCTGTAACTTTGGTGCCTTACGGAGTAGGCGATGTGGTAGGACCCCCAACTCTGGGCAATCGTAGACGTCCAATTTGGTGAGAGACGGAAACACGGAGACGGTGGCGGATTCCTCTTCTTCAATGCTTATGTCCTCCCACTCTTTCCATTTCGAACAATCAGAGAATAACAGTGTTTTCAATTTGGGAAACCCAGTAGCAAAGACCCAGGTTCGAATCCCCACAACCACTTGGGGTGTGTGCGTAAAAAAATAAAATAAAATAAAATAAAAAAATTTGGGAAACCCAGTAGATGATGTTATTCCCAAGAATTTCCGACCAACATATTCTAATCCATGCATGTGACGCATCCTAAGTTGTTCCAGGCACGGTAGTTTTCCCAAAGGCGGCAATGACGACAAGTAGTTGCAATTTCTGAGAATAATGCTTCTTAGTTGATAGATGGGTGACGTGATCCACTCAGGAGATTTGGAGCCCTTAAACCCTCTAATCCACAAAGATGACAGGTTGGGATTTGGCTTCAGAGCATCAACTACATTATTCCTCCTTCTGGTAAACTCTGCCTCTTTCGGCCCATCATCATGCTTAAAATCCATCACGAGTTTCTGAAGGTGATCTTTTTGCTCAATTCCGACTGTCGAGCATCCTCCAAATCGTCCTCCTCTGAATTCCCCAATTTGATTTGCAACTTTAGAGATCCAGTAAGGTTGTTCAAGTTTTCCAAGCATCCCAGCTTACCCAAATCACTTCCTCCAATACGGATAGTATCCAATGTGCGCAAACTAGTTAACTGGGCAAGTCCTTCAGGGATTTCCATGATCCATAAATCAACGACAATAACTTAAAGTTAAAAGCCCTTAAATATTGTGACTTTCACAACACTTCAAGAATTGATAAGCCCTTAGATATCAATGTTAATAACCTTCTCCCACAATTTCAGATATACATATTTTTTGGGTAGACTAAGAAAATTTATATATACTAGTAATTGTGGCACATTCGTAGTATGTGCAAATAATTCTTTTTATTATTTATTTTAATTAAAAATATTTTTTATATTAATATTATAATAATTAAAATAATATAAAATATAATAAATAATACTATATTTGAAAAAAATAAAATACTATATATATAAGAAAATAAAAGGAATTGAAGTGAGAGAAAAAAAAGATAAGATAGAAAAATATTGTTAAGTGAGATAAAAGAAAGTAATTGAAAAAAATTCATTAAAAAATAAAGAAAACTCGCTTAATAGATAGTATAGATAGATAAAGGATATAAATTAAAAAAAAAAATTGAGAGTTCAGAACATAAAAGTTTAGCAGAAAACTGTCAAAGTACGTGGCTGTTAAAAAATATTTAAAAAAAAAGAAAAAAGAGAGTTCATGACACCAAATGGGTCTCTCGCTTAATAATATATAGTATAGATAAATTAACAAAAAATGAACAAAAAATAATTTTTTATTTTAAATACAAATTAACTTTTATGAATTTTAAATATTTTTAATTAAGTGCGCTCAAATATTTGCTTTATATGATCTATTTTTCTTGCATGTAAGAAACGAGTTGAATAAAACAAAAATACGACAAACGGGCTGAACTGGACCAGGATCCAACGGGTCTGGATCCATTTACATCTTAATGGATCTAGAGCGGGTCCAGATCCATCACTAGACCCGCCCCATTGCCAACCCTAGTAACACAGGCTACGTCTAATAATTTGGGTTAAAAGCTCATTTAACATCTTATTTAGAAAAAATAAGCTTTCTAGTTTTTAAAATATTATGGCCGCGTTTACTTTGAAAGGTAGGAAAACGATGGGTATAGATTACCTCTAATTTAAGAAACAAACTATTTATCTATTTGCTCTTTTAGGCCTTTTTATTTTGTAGTTTAGTGTCAACTTTTTTTTGAAGCCTTTTTACTTTACTAGTTTGTTCAACCTTCACTTAATGCATTTTTTTTTACCAAAATACCCATTACTTTTTCAACACTTTTAGGGAAACAAAATTTTTGGAAATTTTGTGGGAGCCAATTTGAAGGGCAAATTAGTAAACTCAAATGTGAATTTGAGGACAAAATGGTACTTTTATCTAGTCTATTGCCAATGAACATATAATATGTTCACTTGGGGAGAGATATGTAGTCCATCCATTTCTAGCATTTAACTCGGAGCTCCATATAAAAGGGTGAAAACTCAACTTTCAAAGTAACGACTAGTAATTGATGGTTTATTAGTCTCAACCACCCTTTAGATCCATAGTAAACGCAACCTATATGTATTGTTTGCAAGAAAACGAATATTAAATGTATTGTGCTAAAAGCCCATTCAAGGCCCATCCTAAGGAAAAACAAAATGTTCGTGAAAACCTTATATGATAATCATATATATATTTTTTTTGTTGGTGAAATTATATGATAATCATATTAATATCAGGAAAAGTAGACCAAAAATGATTAGGTTAGTTTCTAGAATTTTATATGATGAAAAGAAAATAAATAACAAAACAAAGAGTGTGCAAATAACTTGTATTTTGCTGGGGTACAAATATAATTATGAAAACGACAAATGCATACAAATGGTATTACGTAAGATTCGAGGGACAGCCATTACATTCACACACCCATGCCTAGAATAGAATATTTGTAATGTGGGATATGAATTTCCTCGACCGATCAGCTTCCTCCTCGTAGGCTTCCACCAGTTTGTAAGAATAACCAATATCCAAATTATGTATCTTTGGTGCCTGACGGAGTAGGCAATGTGGTAGGACCTCCAACTCTGAGCACATCAAGATT
Source organism: Lippia alba (assembly GCA_037834125.1). Lineage (NCBI taxonomy): Eukaryota > Viridiplantae > Streptophyta > Magnoliopsida > Lamiales > Verbenaceae > Lippia > Lippia alba. The sequence goes on along the minus strand of JBBMKE010330416.1, from coordinate 1,863 downwards.
TCCAATGTGGTGAGAGACGGAAACACGGAGACTGTGGCTGATTCCTCTTCTTCAATTTTTTTTCCATCCAAATTGTAATCCAGTGAAATCTAATTTTTGTTCATTCAATTTTTAGGATAATTCCATGTTTATCAAGATTTTATGACTATTTATAATTCTCATCATTTTAAAGAAAATATTTTTCACATGACGATTTTTAATGTCATTGTTAAATAAATAAATAAATAAATATTTCTTGCTATATTAAATTTTCAGTTGATGTGTACAGTGTTTCAATTGGTGATCCATTCTAGGATAATAAAAATAAGTTTTGTAGAATATTATAGGTATTGGGCTGAAAGCCCACTTAAGGCCCATCTTATGGAAAATAAAATGTTGGTGAAAACGATTGCAGAATTACATGATAATAAATAAAGAAAATCCAAAAGGATAATAGAGTATATTGCTTCCCCAAAAGTAAATTCAGAAATCGTTCATCCCTTAGTACCTTAAAAGATCCTCGATTACATCATCACATTTCTGACTCATAAATATTAGGAATGTGGGATATGAATTTCCTCAACGAACCAGCTTCCTGCTTGTAGGCTTCCTTCAGTTTGTGAGAACCATAGAGGCTCAATGTTTGTAACTTTGGTGCCTTACGGAGTAGGCGATGTGGTAGGACAGCCAACACTGGGCAATTGAGGACTTCCAAATTGGTGAGAGACGGAAAGACGGAGACGGTGGCGGATTCCTCTTCTTCAATGCTTATGTCCTCCCACTCTTTCCATTTCGAACAATTAAAGAATAACAGTTTCTTCAATTTGGGAAACCCAGTAGATGATGTTATTCCCAAGAATTCCCCACCAACATATTCTAACCCATCCATCCGATCTATCCAAAGTTCTTCAAGGCACGGTAGTTTTCCCAAAGGCGGCAATGACGGCAAGTAGTTGCATCCGTAGAGTGTAACTCTTCTTAGTTGATAGATGGGTGACGTGATCCATTCAGGAGCTTTGGAGCCCTTAAACCCTATAATCAACAAAGACCTCAGACTTGGATTTGGCTTCAGAGCATCAAATACATTATTCCTCCTTCTGCTAAACTCTTCCTCTCCTTCCCCTGCATCATCCTTCTCAAAAATCATCTCGACATGCTGAAGGTGATTCTTTTTACTCAATTCTGACTGTCGAGCATCCTCAATGTCGTCCTCCTCCGAATTCCCCAATTTTATTTCCAACCATAGAGATCCACTAAGGTTGTTCAAGTTTTTCAAGCATCCCAAATTACTCAAATCACTTCCTCCAATACGGACTCTACCCAAAGTGAGTAAATTAGTTAACTTCGCAAGTCCTCGAGGGTTCCGCTTCCCTAATATATTTACATAATGGTTGTTGTTGAGGTGTTTGAGATTTAGGAGCCTATCGATCCCGTGAGGAAGTTCGCACTCGCAGAATTCAATATTCAAAGTTCTGAGTTCAAGCAAATCACATATGCTCTCCGGCAACCCCATCAAGTCATCATTGTCGCTCAAGTCGAGGTGCCTCAATTGAATTAAATTCCCAATTTCAAATGGAATCTCTATTAGCTCGCACTGTGACAGCAATAGAGTCTGCAAGTTATATAACCTACAAATGCTGCTTTTTAGGTCTTCCGATGTGAACCTATTTTTACTTAAATCCAAGAACCTCATGTGAATCAAATTCTCTACTTCCGTTGGTATACCCCTAAGGCCACACTTCCGAAGAATTAACGACCTGAGACTTTTCATGCGATTACAAACATGTAGATCAAAAGATCTATCAACAAGAAACATACTACGATATTTCTTGATGCAGGAAACGTCCAAGGGCCTGCATGCTTGGCAGCTACTTGAATTTTCCA